>JBBPUB010000221.1:0-21892 GCA_038094415.1 Xerocomus alliaceus | reverse complement strand
TCTAGCAGCTTTCCAGTGGTTCATCAACACCATCTTCACTAATCTATTAAATGTTTATATTATAGTCTATTTCAACAACATCCTCATCTACTCCATGAACAAGGCCTTCCACAAGGAGGAGATACTTCATTAACTCCACAAACATAGACTTTATGCCTGCCCAAATAAATGTGAATTCCACACCAACTCCACTAATTATCTCAGATATCAACTCTCTCCCTCCAGACTTACTATGTCTTTAGAAAAGGTTAAAGCAATCATAGATTGGCCCAAGCCTCAGAAAGTCAAGAACATCCAGTTCTTCTTGGGTTTTGCAAATTTCTATAGGTATTTCATTCATAACTACTCTGATATCATTGTTTTCCTGACCTAACTCACAAGTAAGGGTACTCTGTGGAACTTCTTCAATGCCTGTTGTTCTACCTTCCAAGCACTCAAGAATGCCTTTACCTCTACTCTGATACTTACCCACTGGATTCTGGACACTCTGATCATAGTAGAAACTGACACCTTCAACTATACTATTGCTAGTATTCTCTCTATTTGTTGTATGAATGAGGAAATCTGGCCAGTCACTTACTGCTCTCAGATATTCCATTCTCTAGAGCTCAATTATGACACCCATGACAAGAAGCTACTCACCATTCATGAGGCATTCTGGACTTGGTGCCACTACCTTAAAGATTCCAGAACTCTAGTTGATGTTGTCACTGATCACAAAAATCTAAAGTATTTCTCCACTATCAAGCTTCTAACTCACCAGCAGGCCTAGTGGTTGGAGTTCCTTTTCCAGTTCCATATGATCATTCATTTCTGCCCTGGATGCCTTGAAGCCAAGTCTAATGCCCTTACTAGACACTGGGATGTCTACCCCAAAGAGGGAGATAAGAACTACACTTGCATCAATCCCCACAACTTTCACCTCATTTTTACTCAGAAATAGCTTGCTGTGTCTCTATAGGCCACTTACCTTGCAGCTCCAGTTCTCTAGGCCAGCACCCTCTTCAACATTAAGTCACTTCATAGTAATATTCTCTTTGCTCTTCCATTTGACCCCACCACTGCCATCCACCTCTCTAACTCTGACTCTGACTCTGATTCTCACTGGTCCATTGACTCCAATGGCTTTCTTTATTTGAATAATTGTATCTATGTTTCAGACACTAATAACCTTCAACTTCATATGCTCTGTTATAAGCATGATCATTTGCTATTTGGATATTTCAAACAAAATTGCACTTTGAAGCTAATCTATTAGGAATATACCTGGCCAGGCATCTGGACATACATTAAGAAGTATGTCTCTTCTTGCACAGCCTGTGCTAGAGCCAAGGTTCCTAGACATAAGCCCTACAGACTCCTAAAACAGCTTTCAATTCCCAAGAAGCTGTGAAACTCCATATCCATGGACTTTATTGAACAACTTCCTGCATTCCCCAGACACACCACCATCCTAGTTGTTGTTGATTGCCTTTTCAAGCAATGTATATTTATTTCAACTGATGATAAAATGACATCTCCAGAGCTCACAAAACTCTTTCTTCTTCATATCTTTTCCAAGCATGGAGTTCTCTCTCACATCACCTTCAATCAAGGTTTAGAGTTTGTCTCTTGCTTCTTCTGCTCACTCAAAAAAGCCCTTGACATCTGGCTCCACTTCACCTCTGGTTACCATTCAAAGAGGGATGGTCAAACAGAGCATATGTGTTATAGTTCTCTATGTTCACTGCTTCATCTTTCTCTGTAGTTTTCTTATTCCCCAGTATGTTTTACCTTTCTTCTTCCAGTATGTAGAACAATATTTCATCCTAGTGATGTCCTCATGTTCTGCAGCATTTCTTCCATTGTAATCTTTGTATCCTTTACCACTACTTTGGGGATGCTTACTACTCTGCAGTCGTTTCTCTCATAACAGCTTAGTTATCCTTCTTCTTTCACATTCCATACAATTCTTTTATTATATATATATTCATCACACCCTGTACATTAGTCTCTATTCTTGGTCTATGCAATTATATGTAACCTCAAGTCTGCTGCAGCCCCTGCACCATGTCCCCAAGTCTTTAGCCTCCTTGAACCCTCAAGTACCTCATCCACCCCAGTACCCTTCATCCTTGTAGCAGACTCTGGCTACTTGCATAACAAAAGACCAAGAATCTTCCTACATCCCTCTTATCTAAGAGCTGGACACACCCCCATTGAATCACCATAGCTCATTGACTGTCCTGTCATATCTCTAGATCCATCAGTGCCTGCTCTGACTCAGAGTCAGAATCCACACCCCCAGCATCTCCAGCTTCCAGACCCAGGCAATTTCCTGGCCTTCTCTCAACTACTCCCACTGGAACTCCACCATACCCTGGCCCTAGCACCCCCCTAGCACCCTCACACCCATTAACCCCACTGTTCTTCACTCACACCCTATCCCCAGTCACCCCCATGTCCACTCACACCACTGAGCTTAAGGTAGCCCTCCCTACCAACTTCTTTGATAAACAAGATGATGCCACTTATTGGATCAAGGCCATAAAGGCCTACTTTTCCATTAACTCAGCCCTCTACACGAATGATGAGACCAAAATCATAACCACCCTGAACAAGCTCAGCAAGGGCAGAGCCGTTCCCTTCTCTGAGATGTGGTATGATAAACTTGCTGATGCCAACACCACTGCCACAGAAAAGACTTTCAATAAGTTTGTAGAAAAATTTGAAGGAACCTTTTTCCCCTTTGACACCAAAGCCACTGCAGGCCTCACCCTGTCCAAACTAGTCCAGAAGTCCTTCTATAAGCCAAGTGGAAAGATAGATGATGGTTTCCAAAAGTACATCACCAAGTTTCAGAATCTAGCTACTTAAGCTGGAATCACTGACCATGCTATGCTCATTGATGCCTTCTTCTTAGGCATAGACCAATGGATCACTATCATGGTCCTTTCCATGGACAAAGTCCCTGTCCTCATTGCCAACTGACTAGAGAAAGCCAAAGTTTTTCATACACAGATAGCTCGCATTAAGGCATTAAAGAAGGGCAAACCTACCCCTTCCCTTCCTAGAATCCCTAGAGATCCAAATGCTATGGACGTTGATGCAGTTTGACTCACTAGACTAACCCCTCAAGAACAAGCTAAGTGCATTTGGGAAGAACACTGCTTCTGATGCCGATGCACTGGCCACAATGCCATCCAGTGTTATTTCTACCCCCGTAACTCCCCTAGTCAAACCATTGCGACTGCCCCCACTACTGTCCCACCAACCCCATCCAGTTCCACCATTGTCACTCCTGCCCCTCCCCAAGCCCCCACTCTCTCTGCATTACAGACATTCATTCAGCAACTCCAGACCCAGGGGAAGAACAAGGATGAAATTCTCCAAGTCCTCCAAGCTTGTTATGAAGACTCCCCTGATGAACAACCCTCCACAACGTCTTTTTAGAAGGAGAGGGTGTATCAATGTCTCCCTCCCATGTACTAGTAGAACTGCCTAGCTACTGAACAATTCGAATCCCCATTTGTCTCAGAGTACAGTCCAAAACTGTTGAAACCATTGCACTAATCGATAGTGGAGCCACTGGCAACTTCATAGACAAGTCTCTGGTCCCCCATCTAAACCTAGAAGTATGGACCCTCTCCAAACCCATCAAAGCCTGGAACGTTGACAGAACAGAAAACCACCATGGCACCATCAGGACAAAGCTTAAGACAGAACTTATACACAAAGAATTCTCTAACAACATGGACCTGCTTATTCTGGGACTCAGCAAGAAGCAGGTGATCCTTGGAATGCCTTGGCTACAGAAGTGGAATCCCAAGGTTGACTGGAGGACAAAAACCCTTCTGCTCCTATAGGATCACCTTGAAGAGAATCTCAATAAGGTCACAATTTCCACTCAGCTTGCCTAAGACAACCTTTCTCTGACCACCTTACTCCCAGAATGGTGCAAGAAGTATGAAGATGTATTCTCAGAAACAATGTTCAATGTCTTACCCCCTCATCACCCCTATGATCACATCATCGACCTAAAACCATCTTTTCTTTCCAAAATTGCTAAAGTATATCCATTAAACCCAAAGAAAAAGGACACCTATAGTATCTTTATTGACAAAAACCTAAAGACAGGATGTATTCTCCTCTCAAAATCCCCACAAGCTTCCCCATTTTTCTTTATTCCTAAGAAGGACAGCACACTATGTCCATGTCAGAACTACCAATACCTTAACTCCCACACCATCCATAATGCCTACCCCTTGCCACTTATTTCAGATCTGATGGATGACATGAAAGATTCCACCTTGTTTACCAAACTGAACATATGATGGGGATATAATAATATTCATATTTGAGAAGAAGATCAATGGAAAGCCACATTCATCACCCCTCTTGGACTTTATGAACTAACTGTCATGTTCTTTGGGTTCTGCAATGCCCTGCCCACATTTCAAGTGTTCATGAATCATATCTTTGCCAATCTCTTAAGGGAAGGGTGGCTCAAAATTTACATGGATGATATTGGTATTCACACCAGGAACGACCTTGAACTACACCACCAATGCACTAAACTGGTCTTTGATCACCTCTGGGAACACAAGTTATCCCTAAAACTGTCAAAGTGCTCTTTCAACACTCCCACCATGGAATATCTCGGGATGATTATCAGACAAGAAAAACTCCAGATGAATTCAGTTAAACTTAATGCCATAAGAAAATGGCAACCACCCTCATCTGTCAAAGGAATTCATAGCTTCCTCAGATTTGTCAACTTTTATTGAAAGTTTATTCCCAACTTTTTGAACATTGTATTCCCTCTTACATCCCTGACTTGAAAGGATGAGCCATGGAAATGGACGCCTCAGCAGCAAACAGCATTTGAGTCCCTTAAGGATGCCTTCACTTCAGCACCAGTTCTAGTACTCCCCAACCCTAGCAAATCATTCTCCATGATGACTGATGCCTCACTTCTGGCAGCAGAAGCTATACTCCTTCAAAAAGATGAAAATGAAGATGATCACCCTTGTGCCTATTTCTCCAAAACATTCTTTCCGGCCGAACAAAATTACAACATATATAACAGGGAACTACTTGCCATTATCCTTGCCTTGGAGGAATGGAAACAATACCTCTCAGAGTCCACACACCCCATCACCATTGTTACTGACCACAAAAACCTATCATATATCCATGACCCCCAAAAACTCTTTCAACATCAAGCATGTTGGTTTCTCTTTTTGCAAGACTTTGATCTAGTATGGCAGGTTACCCCAGAAATCAAAATGGGCCCAGCTGATGTGCTATCCTGATGGTCCTTTCTTGACATGTCAGCCAATAATATGGATTCCTCCATAATCCCAGAACCTGTCATCATCCAAGCTCTGGATATTGCACTTCTCCATAAGATCCAAAGCTCCTCTGCTGCTGACCCCTTAGTTCTTAGAGCACTCAAGGCATTACAACTAGGCTTTCCACTGTTTTCTAGATCTGCTGTGTTAGACTGGAAGTTCAACAATGGTCACCTTTTTTATAGAAACAGGCTATATATTTCCCCTGAATATAGATCAACCCTACTCCACATGTTCCATTCTGCACCTACTACAGGACATGCAGGCCAATTTCACACCAAAGCATTACTAGAATATGACTTTTGGTAGCCAGATATGGCCACTTTTGTCAAGAACTTCATCAATGGTTGTTCCACCTGCCAATCATCTAAAGCCAACACTTACCCCACAGCCCCACCATTGACATCAATCCCCTCCCTTACCACTCTCCCATTTAAGCAACTGTTGGTTGACCTGATCATTGATTTACCTGTTTCTGAGGGGTTCAACTCTATCATGGTCGTGGTCAACCATGGGCTTACAAAGGGGGTAATTCTAGCTCCTTGCCATAAAACCATTGACACTCTTGGGGTAGCTCACCTTTTTTATGACCACATATTCAGATGATTTGGGCTACAGGACTCAATCATCTCAGATCGGAGACCACAATTTGCCTCTGCTATAGTATGAAAACTAGCCAGGCTACTTCATTATGACATCAAACTATCCATGGCATACCATCCACAGATGGATGGTCAAACCAAAAGAACCAACCAGAAACTTAAAACATACCTAAGAATCTTCTGTGGAAACAAACCACATGACTGGTCCAAGTTTCTCACTACCACTGAGTTCCAGCATAACTCTTGTCCACACTCCTCCACTCAGAAATCCCCATTCAGTCTCATGATGAAATACAAACCCAGAGTGTTTCCCTCCCTCACTAAGACCTTCATTTCTGCACTCTCTTCTAGAATGGATGCCTTAACCAAAGCAAAAGACAAAGCCCTAGCTGCACACAGTTCTGCATGCCTAGCAATAAGAAGACATCAAATGACTAAGTTTGTTCCATGGAAGGTCAGAGACCAGGTGTGGCTGGAGACTACTCATCTCCATATCCCATTTCCATCTAGGAAACTCACCCCCAAACAAGTAGGACCATTTGAAATTACCCAAACCCTCTCACTGCTTGTCTATCACCTCAAACTCCCCAAAGCCTGGAGAATTCATGATATATTCCACACCTCCCTCCTATTTTCATTTAAACAAACCCCTACTCATGGTCCTTTGTTCCTAGAATCCCCATTCAAGATTATAGATAATGAAGAAGAATATGAAGTTGAGGCTATTCTAGCCCATAAGGGAACTCCCAGTCACTATAGGTACCTTATCAAATGGAAAGACTATGCCCCATCAGAAAACACTTAGGAACCAGAGAGCAATCTCTGTCACACTGCCTCTATTTTGACAGATTATAAATGCCACAATCAACTGCAGTAACCAGGACACATCATGGACCACATGAACGTTCAGCTAATCATCTCCTCTACCTTATTCTTATCACCACCATCGTTGTCACTATATATTGGGTAGTGACCTTTCCTCACCATCATTAGATGCCCATCAATCCAAACATTTTACTTGCTCTTGAACATGCTTTCTCCTTTCTCATCCCCCTCCTTGTCATGGTCTGAGTATGCACGACTCAGATCCTTACGAGTGTGGCCTACATTCTTGCCCACCTTTGCCACCTTCATACTATACAGCACCATCCTTGCAGACCCCCAGCTCCTCCATGCCATCAAGGTCCTCCCTTTATATCAAAAAGATAAAGTCATGCAGGAACTAGTGAGATTGTTCCATGAAGTGGCTTGTGTTCAGTACTATCATCATCATTGTATCCCTTCTGATACCCCTCCTATGGCTGGGATTCTGCTATGCTTAGCTATCAATAAACTCCCAGAAAGAATTCTCTCCATTTTATAACTCTTTGGTTTTGATATGTATGTTTCCATGATCTCCCTAGAATTAATTTTCCCCACTTTCAGACATATCTATCTTTCCCTCATGCTGCAGAAACATGATCATTACCTGAAATCCATTTCTCTTTCATCCCATAGTACCAATACTTCTTCTGTCTCCCCTTCACCCCCTACTACCACCCCTGCATCTCCAATTCCACTTAACATCACACTAGCAGAGTGGATCTCTTCTCCTCCTCCTCCATTGCCCTCCACTACCCCTGTGACCTCCGTCTTTCTAGACTCCAAGGGACCACTTGGAATAACCACCTTTGAACTGGACCAAGGAGTCATTACCACCAACAGGGAGTTTCTACTCACTCTTTCTAATGGTCAACAGGTGCTATCCTCTTCTCATCGCATCCTTCTACCTGCCTTCATACCCCTCCCTGCCTCTGCCACTACTATCTGCTTTCTATGTGGAGGTAGGGGTCATTATCAAGCAGACTGTTCCCAGTACCGATGCCCTACCTGTAACCAATCTGCCCCTGGTCACAATGTTTGCAACTGCCTTTGCACCCAATGCTTCTCTTGCCTACGATGGGAGCATGGCCCTCACTTCTGTCCTCAGAGGGTTTGTGCCACCTGTGATACTCCTGAACATGTCCAAGACAATTGTCTGTTTAAACATTATTCCATACCTCAGGCATCCACAATCTTTGGAGGCCCCACATGGGGATAGAGTATTGGAAGTGGGACTTCCAGTGTACAAAGGGGGTATTGTTACAGTTCTCTATGTTCACTGCTTCATCTTTCTCTATAGTTTTCTTATTCCCCAGTATGTTCCACCTTTCTTCTTCCAGTATGTAGAACAATATTTCATCCTGGTGATGTCCTCATGTTCTGCAGCATTTCTTCCATTGTAATCTTCATATCCTTTATCACTACTCTGGAGACACTTATTACTCCACAGTTGTTTCTCTCATAATGGCTTAGTTATCCTCCTTCTTTCACATTCCATACAATTCTTCCATCATATATATATTCGTTGCACCCTATACATTAGTCTCTATTCTTGGTCTATGCAATTATATGTAACCTTAAGTCCACTGCAGCCCCACACCATGTCCCCAAGTCCCTAGCCTCCTTGAACCCTCAAGTACCTTATCCACCCCAGTACCCTTCATCCTTGTAGCAGACTCCAGCTACTTGTGTAACAATATGAACCAGACCCTGAAATAGTACCTTCAAGTCTATTGCAATTATCAGCAGGATAACTGGTCTAAACTCCTTCCCTTAGTGGAGTTCACATACAACAACACTTCAGATGCAACCACTGGAGTTTCTTCCCTTTTTACTAACAAGGGCTACCATCTAAACTTAACAGTATATTTAGAGAGAGACCTTACCTCCACCAGAGCACAAAAATACTCTGTCAACCTTGACTCCCTTCATTTCTACCTCTGTGAGGAGATTGCTGCCACTTAAAGACAATACCAATGTCCCACTAATATCAAGCAAACTCTGGTACTGGACTTTAAGGTTGATGATCAGATTTTTATCAAGGCTAAGTACTTCTAATTCATACACCTCTCTAAAAAATTATTGGAGAAAAACTTAGAACTTTACACTATCATTGCCCAAGCTGGTATGCACTCCTTCACACTTCAACTTCTAGTTACTATGAAGTCCATACATTCAGTCTTTCATGTATTCCAATTAGAACCCTCAGTTCCAAATACAATTCCAGATCAGACTCAGGCCCCACCACCTCCAGTTGAGATTGAAGGCAAATTGAAGTATGAAATAGCAGAAATTCTTGATTCAAGATTAATCATAGGTGAAAAAATTGCAAATTATTATACTTGGTATGCTGATTTGGCTATGAAGGTACTAAAGATGAGACCTCCTGGCTTCTAGCCACAGAGCTCAGACATGCCTCTAAACTTGATAATGACCTTTATCTGCTGTGATGATCCTTGCCATCTTGTATACAGTGGCTTAAAAAAGTGTCCCAATATTGGGCCATTTTGAACAAATGGATCAATTGCCAAAGATATGGGACAAACAAGATCAAACACTTGCAGGGTCAAAGATAGTACTTGCTCTTGGTATTCTAACACCACTTAGATCATGTGATTTGGTTGTCATGGCACTGAGATATAGCCATTTTAAAATGACATGTCATTGGAACACTTATTTAAGCATTATGCTGTCACTTATAATTTGGTAAATAACATAAGACTTTAACAGTTTCTGATGGATGCTATGCCTTGACCCTGGTTACTTATATAAATATGGGGTATATAAAGATGATCTGCTATTCAGCTAC
Organism: Xerocomus alliaceus; assembly: GCA_038094415.1. Classification (NCBI taxonomy): domain Eukaryota; kingdom Fungi; phylum Basidiomycota; class Agaricomycetes; order Boletales; family Boletaceae; genus Xerocomus; species Xerocomus alliaceus. The sequence goes on along the minus strand of JBBPUB010000221.1, from coordinate 12,287 downwards.
TTTATTATCATCATAAAATCCATTTCTACCTCTACTAAAGCTAATATTCTCTCCCTCACTGAATCTGGCCTCTCTATTTGTAATATTTCCTCTTAGACTGGCCTAGGAAAGTCTACTGTGGCTAGGGTTATTAAGGAATTTCTTCTAGATAAGGAAAACATCAAGCCAGGGTGTCCTTCTAAGCTTTTCTCTACTGATAGAAGGAGAATTGTCTCTAGTATTACCACTGGGAAGGCTGAAAATGCTATCCAGGCTATCCATCTCATCAATTCTGCCCTTCCCTCCCCCATCTCCTTCCAGACTGTTTGCAGTGCACTCAAGTCTGCTTCTCTCAAGGCTGTGGTTAAAAAAAAGAAGCCTTACTTGTCACTCAAGCATAGAAAACAAAGCCTTACTTTTGCTCTCAAGTATCAAAACTGAACTGTGGAGGACTGGACTAGAGTCATTTGATCAGATGAGACAAAGATCAACAGGATTGGGTCAGATGGGAGGAAGTATATGTGAAAAGTGGCAGGTGAGCCTTTGCAAGATAAGGAGGTTTAAGGGACAGTGAAGTTTGGAGGAGGTTTCTTAATGGTTTGGAGATGTATGGGTTGGAATGGTGTGGGGATTCTGGCAGAGGTAGAGGGTAAGATGAATGCTGAGCAATATGTTACCATTTTGAAGGACAATCTGCTTCCCAGCATGGAGAGTTTTGGGATTTCTAAGAAGAGCATAATCTTTTAGTAGGATAATAACTCCAAGCACTCCTCAAAAAGAGCTTAGGATTGGCTTGACTTCTATAGGATCAAGCTTCTGGATTGGCCAGCTCAGTCTCCAGACCTTAGTCCTATTGAGCATCTCTGGCAAATCTTGAAAAAAAAGCTCAACAGCTATCCAAGACCATCAAAAGGAGTATGGGAGCTTTGGAAGAAAAGTGGGGCAAGATTGAGGTTGAGGAGTATCAAAGATTGAATGAAAGTATGCCTAGAAGGATAGAGACAGTGATATGGGCAAAGGAGGGCCCACTAAATACTAAAAGTCTAGATCTGAAATAATGCTCAAATAAGTGTTCCAATGACATGTCATTTTAAAATGGCTATATCTCAGTGCCATGACAACCAAATCACATGATCTAAGTGGTGTTAGAATACCAAGAGCAAGTACTATCTTTGACCCTGCAAGTGTTTGATCTTGTTTGTCCCATATCTTTGGCAATTGACCCATTTGTCCAAAATGGCCCAATATTGGAACACTTTTTTGAGCCACTGTACAGTCTCTGTGTCATATGCCATTCCTACTCTGGAACTCTGCATCCAACTTCTTGACAACTCTGGAGTGATCTCCTCCATTCATGTGTATAGGATCTCTGGACCCACATGACTTTTTCTTTTGTGTTCATCCTTGTTCTCTGATTGGCTGTGTTTGTCCATTTTGTTGAATCTTCATTCTTAGATGCACAGTCTGGCATATCACATCTCCAGTGTACAGCTCCAGGTTTTTCATTTCCATCCTACTTATTATCCTGTTCTACAGCAACTCCATTAGTAATGTGATACAACTCCAGTAGTATAAATATCATAGTTACTTCATTGTACATTCCTTAGTCTGAATATTGATTTGGATAACTGTTAAGATCGATTACTCTGGTTCTCCAGAAGGAAGTCCAAGAGCACAGGAGTAGGAGTGGAGTAATGGAGTGGAGTAGCAGAGCAGAGGGGTGAGTCTCGGTGCAGGACTTATATGTTGCACCTTGCATAGGTTTGACTTTTTGGAGGAGGGAAGTAAGGTAAGGAAGGAGACAACCAGAGTTATCCAAATCAATACTCAGACTGAGGAGTGTACAACAAAGTAACTACAATATTTATACTACTGGAGTTGTATCACATTACTAACAGAGTAACTGCAGAATAGAATGATAAGTAAAATGGGAATGAGAAACCCAGAGCTGTGCACTGGAAATGCAATATGCTGGACTGCACATCTAAGAATGAAGATCCAACAAAATGGACAGGCACAGCCAATCAGAGAACAAAGATGAACATAAAAGGAAAAGTCACATGGATCTGGAGATCCTACACACACAAACAGAGGAGATCACTCCAGAGTTGTCAAGGAGTTGAATGTGGAGTTCCAGAGTAAGAATGGCATATGACAGTATTCCTCTTTTAAACCTGAACCCTTGAAGGCCATGTGGCTGAGTGGGGTGTGGAGTTCAGGTGTGGAGTTGTATTGTGGAGTTTGATCAATCCACATGACTTTGTTAATTGTTAGTCAGAGTCCAAATTTGTGGCTGGGCATATAAACCTGGATGATGTGTGACTAGTCTTTGATTTCCTCCCACCATCATCAATATGGCTAATGTGATGATTCTTGCCATCTCATATACAGTCTCTGGTAGACTCTTTGTCAAATGGACTTAGTGTGAACTTTTTCTTTGATTTTATCATTTCTTTTTCATCTTATCTGATCAGAGCTTATCTTTTACTCTTCTTTCTGATCAGATCTATCCCCATTTGGCTAATCTTTCACACAGTAATCACCATGTCTTCTGATCTTCTAACCACCTTGCCAGTGCCCTTCTATAATCTCCATTGAGATTCTTTGCATTTCCATACAGTGCATGGCTGTGGCATAGCCCACTTAATTATTGCTGCTGTAGCTTCTCTTCTATTTGATCTGCCACCCATAGTATCAAACTTCTTTTCATTTCCATTCCCCTCAGCCCAAGAGGCTGTGGTATGCCTTTATCATCATTGGATGGCATAGACATGGAAACAGACTTCATAGTAGATTGGAACTCAGCTATCCTAATCAGGTATTAGGGTTAAGGAAACATGTACAAATAGATAGTAGTATATAAGACCAAGGATGAAGCTGGGTTGATTCCCAGTCTAGTCTCTTGGTGTTTTCCCAGAACTTGACTACTAAGCACCCCTTAAGGCAACTCTTTCCTCAACCAAACAAGTTAGTTTTCTTTCCTATTTCTTTTACTAAGATAGTTGTAGTAGACTTGGTCTTTGACATCAAGAGTTCTTGGTTGTTTCAGCTAACCCATCCAACCTCCTCTTCTTGTTATTGAAGATCACCAAATGGACCTAGGAAAACATCCAGGAGAAGATCAACGATAATGACTTGACTATAGCTGTGAAGGCCATGAAGCAAGGGCGATAACAGAAAGAGGCAAAGAGGAAGGCCAAGGAGATAGCATGAAAGAAGGCCAAGGTAGAGGTGTGTGTGGCAGAGGAGAAGAGGCAGGTGGAGATGGCAGAATGGAGGTGCAAGAAGGCAGTGGAGGTGGCCAAGAAAAGGGTGAGTGGTTGTGTTATGTGACTATGGACCTTACTGATTGTCATTAGGCCAAGCAAGTCAGGTCATGCAGACCACAGACAAAGGCAAGAGAAAAGCACCACCACCATACAACTGGTGTGAGTTAAGGAACAAGCTATGTGAGATGGGCACAGGCAAGTCCAAATCCTACATTGCCTGTCAAAAGACAAAGGCAAAGTGTGTATGCTCTGGAGATGGCAAGGCACTAGAGAAGCCAGCAACAAAGAAGCCCACAACAGAGTGGAGGCATACAATGGAAGTAGAGGAAAAACCAAGGCCACACAAGAGAGTGCATAAGAACACAGAGATGGAGGTGAAGGCAGGGCCAAGCAGGAAGAGCAGCATCGAGCATGCCCTTTGGGGCATTGAACTGGTGATCTGGTCGTTGGACCACCACATTTAGATTCAGACCTACCTGCTCTGCTGGCTTGTGGAGCTCAAGGAGGTAGAGTTATACAATAACCTAGAGGAGAAGATGGGGGATGAGGTCATGGCAGAGGCAGTGGGAGAGCTAGAGGAGTTGAGGAAGAACTACAAGAAGTCTAGAATGTTGCTGCCATTACCCCCATAGTAAAGTATTAGTCCTTGGGTCATATAACAGAGCAATGGAGTTGAATGGAGAAACGAAGTGAACTCAAAACAGAAGGAACTACCATAGGAGTGGTGCAGAGGTATGCAGAGTGCATGTAGAGTGTGAATACATACAGAGAATGCAAGCATGGAGGAGTGAAGACCAGAACGATATGGATGGACTCCTATCCCCCTTTTAAACCAAAGCAGCAGAGAGGATGTGGAGGCCAGGGAAAGGTGAGTGGATGGAGGTGCCAAAAGGTGGATGTCTGAAGGAACAAAGACACAGTGAACAGGACAGAGTGAGCCCAGGGGGTTGGCATTTTGAACATCAGTACCCAAAAGAAGTTGCTTTCCAAACCTGAGTCATTAATGGACAAAAAAGTGGGAGGGCTGAGCAGTATTTGATGGTGCATGAGTCTGGAACCCAATGATGTATGTGGAGTATGCATCAGAATGCTACACCTAATACAAAGTGCATCAGGTCAACATGGTGAAATATCAGAGAAGGTATGGAGTAGTGTACAGCAGGAACAGAGAGGCAGAAGGTTGGAAAGGAAAGATGCAAAATAAACAAAACAGGGAAAAGGACAAGTAAACACAGATGGAAAACAAAATTGGAGTATCAGTGGGAACAAAATTAAACAGAGTATACCAAATACTAGATAGTACAGGGATAAGAACAGAAAGGACAGAGGTTCAGAGAAGAGTGGAAGTCAATCATCTGATGATGAAGAGGTGTCAGAGGAACTTGAGGACATAGAGGAAGGAACAGATGCATACATTATAGTGGCATGAGAGTTGGAGTGGAAACAAAAGATCATGGAGTGTTTCACAGAGCTGCAAAACATACAGAGCACAAGGTTAATGTGGCAAAGTCATTCTTCTGGATGAAGGCAACCATTAGAGCCCAAGAGCAGAGTTGAAGAGTCATATGAATTGGATGATGGGAGGTCATGAGTCATAGGTAACACTTTAGTGGGAATGTCTAAGGATGAGAGAGGATCTGTGGAAGGCTCATCTGGAGTTGTGGAGATGGACAGAGTTAATAAAGACAAGTCAGAGAAGGGAGGAGGGTTACCAGTTTGTTCTTTCTGGTGTTTCCAATACCAGTGGTCAATCTCCTGAGCCATAAAACAGAGTTTATAGATGGTGGAGGGCTTCTTAAGATGAGAGAGTTTGTCTTTGATGCAATCAGGAAGTTCTAAGTAGAAGCTTTAGAGGAGTGCACCAGAGCCCCATCCTCAGACCTGAGAAGTGGGGCGATTCCACTCAACTATGTATTAGGAGATCCTTTTGAAGTCAGACATGTGGAGTGATGTAAGGGCTGTCTCAGCATCAGCGACTAGGTCATGAGGGCTGAAATTTGACTGAAGTTTGTGAAGGAATGAATACCAATCATCCATCTATAAGGGATGATTCTGTGGAGTGTCAACTCTGAGGAGGTCCAGCTTGAAATATTCTAATGTGGTGCTGGAGAGGTAAGACTGTGCAAATATGACCTTAGCTCAATTAGTGCTAAATGAGCACAGGCAAGCTTGAAAGTTAAGTTCACATTGTGCAATGAAGGAACAGAGTTTCAATGGATGGAGACCATCAAAACAATCCAGCAAACAGATTTTAGAAGTGGTTGAAGCAGAGTTAAACAGGAGTTCAGAGTTCATAGCTTTGATGGCATTAGCCAATTGTGTGAAAGGTTCAAAGGCAAGTGGAGTGCTGTTTCTAGGAGTGGAATATGCACTGGAATGAGCAAATTGCAACAGAGGGGACTGAGTACGTCTATCTCCAGATGGTGGAGTGCCCACAGATGATCTAGGGGTTGTGAAGACATAGCTCCCATAATGTGTGAGATACACAGAGGCAGAGGACTGAGGGCAGGCAGAAATACTGAGGAGGTTGCCTGGGATGGAGTGATAACTACTAAACATGGACTGAAGAGCTTTGCATTGGGATGGATAGTACTAATGACTGCTTATGCTTGATGGTGACTAAAAACCTATACAATTGGGAGTCTGAATATACTGTTAAGATCAATTACTCTGGTCCTCTGGGAGAAAGTCCAAGAGCATGGGAGTAGAAGTGGAGTAGTGGAGCAGAGGGGTGAGTCTCAGTGCAGGACTTATGTGTCGCACCTTGCATAGGTTTGACTCTTCAGAGGAGGGAAGTAAGGTAAGGAAGGAAATAACCAGAGTTATCCAAATCAATATTCAGACTAAGGAGTGTACAATAAAGTAACTACAATATTTATACTACTGGAGTTGTATCACATTACTAACAGAGTAATTGTGGAATGGAATGATAAGTAAAACAGGAATAAGAAACCTAGAGCTATGCACTGGAGATGCAATATGCCAGACTGCACATCTAAGAATGAAGATCCAATAAAATGAACAGGCACAGCCAATCAGAGAACAAAGATGAACATAAAAGGAAAAGTCACGTGGGTCTGAAGATCCTACACACACGAACAGAGGAGATCACTCTGGAGTTGTCGAGGAGTTGAATGTGGAGTTCCAGAGTAGGAATGGCATATGACAGGCTTCTAAGCTTGCTCTGCACCACGAACATGATCTTAGGATCAACCTGAAAGAAGGTACATCTCCTCCATTGGGCACCATGTACTCCCTCTCCACCTCCGAGCTTAAGTCACTCCAGACATTCCTCAATGAACACCTAGCTAATGGGTTCATTCACCCCTCCTCTTCCACCCATGCTGCTCCAGTCCTCTTTGTCTGCAAGAAGGATGATTCCCTCCACCTCTGTGTCGACTTTTGAGGACTTAACAAGATCATGAAGAAAGACCGCTATCCCCTTCCCTGCATCTCCGACCTTCTAGACACTCTGAGCCAAGCTAAGATCTATACCAAAATTGACCTCTGGCATGCATACCACCTGGTCCGCATTGCTGAGGGAAATGAATGGAAGACTTCGTTCTGGACCCATTATGGCTCATATGAGTGGCTAGTCATGCTGTTTGGTCTCACCAATGCTCCAGCAGCTTTCCAGTGGTTTGTCAACACCATCTTTGCTGATCTATCAGATGTTTGTGTTATAGTCTATCTCAACAACATCCTCATCTACTCTGCATACAAGGCCTCCCACAAGGAGCATGTCTGGGAAGTGCTCCATTGACTCCACAAACATGGACTTTACACCCACCCAGATAAGTGCGAATTCCATACTGACTCCACCAATTATCTCAGATACCAACTCTCTCCCTCTGGACTTACCATGTCTCCGGAAAAGGTTAAAGCAATCTTAGATTGGCCCGAGCCTTGAAAAGTCAAGGACATCCAGTCCTTCTTGGGTTTTGCGAATTTCTACAGGTGTTTCATTCATAACTACTCTGATATTGTTGTTCCCCTGACCCGACTCACACAAAAGGGTACTCCATGGAACTTCTCCACAGACTATCGTTCTGCCTTCCAGGCACTCAAGGATGCCTTTACCTCAGCTCCGATTCTTACCCACTGGGTTCCAGATGCTCCGATCATAGTAGAAACTGACGCCTCTGACTATGCTATTGCTGGTATCCTCTCTATCCGTTGTATGGACAAGGAAATCCGGCCAGTCGCTTACTACTCTTGGACGCTCCATTCTTTGGAGCTCAATTATGACACCCATGACAAGGAGCTACTCGCCATCCATGAGGCATTCTGGACTTGGCGCCACTACCTTGAAGGTTCCAGAACTCCAGTTGATATTGTCACTGATCACAAAAATCTGGAGTATTTCGCCACTACCAAGCTCCTGACTTGCTGGCAGGCCTGGTGGTCAGAGTTCCTTTCCCAGTTCAATCTGATCGTTCATTTCTGCCCCAGACGCCTCGGAGCCAAGCCTGATGCCCTTACTAGACACTGGGACATCTACCCTAAAGAGGGGGATAGTGACTACGCTCGCATTAATCCCCACAACTTCCACCCCATTTTTACTCAGGAACAGCTTGCTGCATCCTTATGGGCCACTTATCTTGCAGCTCCGGTTCTCCAGGCCAGCACCCTCTTCAACATCAAGTTACTTTACAGCGATATTCTCTCTGCCCTCCCCTCCAACCCCATCGCTGCCATCCACCTCTCTGACTCTGACCCCAATTCATGCTGGTCCATCAACTCCAACAGCTTCCTCTGTTTGGATAATCATATCTATGTTCTGGACACTGATAACCTCCGACTCCGTGTGCTCCAGTATAAGCATGATCATCCACTATTTGGACATTTTGGACAAAATCACACTTTGGAGCTAATCCGTCAGGAATATACCTGGCCAGGCATCCAGACATTCATCAAGGAGTATGTCTCTTCTTGCACAGCCTGCACTCGAGCCAAGGTCCCTAGACATAAGCCCTATGGACTTCTAAAACAGCTTCCAATTCCTGAGAAGCCATGGAATTCCATATCCATGGACTTCATCGAACAACTTCCCACATCCTCCGGACACACTGCCATCCTAGTCGTTGTCAATCGCCTTTCCAAGCAATGTATATTCATCTCAACTGACAATAAGGTGACATCTCCAGAGCTCACAAAACTCTTCCTCCTTCATGTCTTTTCAAAGCATGGAGTTCCCTCTCACATCACCTCCAATCAAGGTTCAGAGTTCATCTCTCACTTCTTTCGCTCACTTGGAAAGGCCCTTGACATCTGACTCCACTTCACCTCCAGTTACCATCTGGAGGGAGACGGTCAAACAAAGCGTATGAACCAGACCCTGGAGCAGTACCTTCAGGTCTATTGCAATTATCAACAGGACAACTGGTCTGAACTCCTTCCCTTAGCAGAGTTTGCGTACAACAATGCACCGAATGCAACCACCAGAGTTTCTCCCTTCTTTGCTAACAAGGGCTACTATCCGAACTTGACAGTACATCCAGAGAGAGACCTCACCTCCACCAGAGCACAAGAATACTCCATCAACCTCAACTCCCTTCATTCCTACCTCCATGAGGAGATTGCTGCTGCTCAGAAACAATACCAAGGTCCTGCTGACGCCAAGCAAACCCCAGCGCCGGACTTTAAGGTCAGTGACCAGGTTTTTGTCAAGGCTAAGTACTTCCAATCCACGTGCCCCTCTAAAAAATTATTGAAGAAAAACCCAGGACCTTATACCATTATCACCCAAGCTGGTATGCACTCCTTCACACTCCGACTCCCGGTTACTATGAAGTCCATACATCCGGTCTTTCATGTATCCCAATTAGAACTCTCAGTTCCAAACATAATTCTGGACTGGACTCAGGCTCTGCCACCTCCAGTTGAAATTGAAGGCGAATTGGAGTATGAAATAGCAGAAATTCTTGATTCAAAGATTGACCATAGGCAAAGAAATCGCAAGCTGTTATACTTGGTATGCTGGTCTGGCTATAAAGGTACTGAAGATAAGACCTCCTGGCTTCTAGCCACAGAGCTCGGACATGCCTCCGAACTTGTTGACGACTTTCATCTGCAGTACCCAGACAGGCCTGGTCCTTCCTCCGCTTGATTGTTCCGTTTGATCTCGCTCTGTGTGGCCAAAACATGTCCATTATAGTTACCTGTGATGTCCTTCTACCTACACTACGCCTCCGACTCAGACTCACTCCCCAACTCCTCCTCCATGAACTCCCTCCTCATCACCTCTTTCTTCTCTGCCCCCAACTCCACCAACTCTGCTGCCACCTTTTCCTCTGCTCCGCTCTCCACCCCCATGTCCATGTCCATGCCCGACCTGTACACCTCCTCTGCCTTCAGCTGCACCAGCTCCTCCACCGCCTGTGTCTGATGGATCTGCCACCTCATTTGCGACCAGACTGCCTCCTGGAGTCCCTTGATCGACTCCGAAATGCCCCAGAGGGCCTTCACCCACTTTGGAGCTGAATCCCCTGAGCCACTAGGCCTAGCTATGGTGCTACTCCCCTCTGTCCTCGCCTGCTTTGCTGGCCTCTCCAATTCCACAATGGCCCTTTTCCTCTGCTGCTCCAGCTTCTCCTCTCCAGGCCATTTGCACTTTGTCTTTGCCTCGTGGCACTCCACACACGAGGTCGACTTGCCCGGTCCAAGCTGACACTCAAGCCCACACTCATCGCACCTCTGGCATGCGGGAGGGCTGCTCTGCACCCATGCCTTTCCCTTGCTCCGGCTCTGCTGAGTGGTTACCTCCACCACCTGTGGTTGGTCAGTCCCAGTCAGTTTCTATGGGGCAGCACTTACCCTTTTTTTCATGGCCTCCTCTGCCACTTTCTGCGCCTGCTCCACCTTCCACGCCTTCTCCTTTGCCTTTCTCCATGCCTCCTCTTTCTTTCTCGCTTTTGCCCTCCATCTTCGCTCCATTGCCTTTGCATTCCATAACGCATTGTCATCATCCTCACATTCTGCAAGATGGGCATCGTTCCACTCCTTGATGTTGGCATATGGTTGTTGTTTTCCAGACATGGTGTTGGTTTGAAGTTAAGGTGTGACCACAGGCTAACCAGACTTATAAATTGGGGCATGATTAAATTCAGGCTCTGCCACTCTGTATTGTCTACCGGCTAATGGCCTTCAGGGGTTCAGGCCTAAGGGGGGGATACTGTCACATACCACTCCAACTCTGGTACTCCGGTACTCTCCAGCATGATCTCCAGTACAATCTCCAGTATGATCTCCTAGATATCTCTTATCTCGTCTCTTGTATTCCCAATTCATATGATCTCCTTCAGTTATTCTCATTCTTAGTTCCTCCAAGCAGGTGTCTTGCTTAGTATGACAGCCTGACATCTGTCTCTGACCTGTCCTGGACCTGTCTTGGACATCTGTCTCTGACTTGTCTCCAACCTGTCTTGGGCATGTTCCCAACCTGTCTCCAACTTTGATATATCATTACTCATTCTGTTTTACCTTTGACAACCTGTTACATTCTGTTACTAATCCATCTGGACTCTATAGTATAAATATGGTACTCCAACTTGTACATACTTCAGTTTGAATATCGAATTAGTCTCCTCCTCATGCTTCCAACCTTGAGCTCTGTGCTCATCTGACCTCTGACTCCAAGGATAACAAGTACAAGGGCACAACACATAAGTCCTGTGCCAAACATCCTTGCCCCCTCCGTTCCATCCATCCTTTCCTTATCCTCCTATTGCAACTCCGTTCTGGATATCGTTGGACTAGTCTGGAGGACCCAGACTTGACAAGTCATTTCTCTAGTAACAGCTTGGTAATCCTCATTTCATTTCATTCTATAACCTTCTATTGTAGTTTATATACTATTGTGCCCTGTATAGTAGTCTCTATTCTTGGTCTATGTAATCCATATAGTCTTGAGTCTGCTACAGCCTCTGCACTGTGTCCCCCTTGTTTCCCAGCACCTTCAAGTTAATCCCAGCATCAAGTCTATCCTCATACCCCTTCATCCCCAAGTAGCAGACTTGGGCTACTCATATAACAGAAAGGGTTTTTAAGGTCACTATACTCCCTTCACTAACCAAGGTGGTTTCTAATCCTTGATTGCCACAAGTTTGATAGGGTCCATCTTTAGTTCTTCTTGACTAATAATCATTCCAAGATATTCCATTGTAGAAATATCAAATGAACATTTGAATAGTTTTAGAGAGAGCTGGTGTTCTTGAAGATGGTTGAACATCTGTTTGGTCTACTGGTGGTGTAGCTCTAAGTCATCCTTGATATAAATATCTATATAGATCTTAAGCCATTCCTTAGCTAGCAAGTCTATGAAGATATGATTTATAAAAGCTTGAAACATAGGAGGGGTGTTGCAGAATTCAAAAAACATAACAGTTGGTTTATAAAGTTTCAGCAGAGTGATAAATGTGGCCTTTTATTGGTCTTCCTTCTAAATATGAATGTTGTTATATCCTTACCATATGTCTAGCTTGATTAAGATTATGGAATTTTTTATATCATTGATGAGGTTCAAGATAAAAGGCAAGGGATAGGCATTGTGAATTGTATGAGAGTTAAGATAATAGTAATTCTAACATGGATGAAAAGTGCTGTTTTTCTTTGAAATAAAGAAAAATAAAGAGGTCTAAGAGGACTTTGAGAGAAGAATGCATTTGATTTGGAGGTTCTCATTGATGAATGTTTTGCAAATGTCCTTCTCCTTTGGATTCAGTGAATATACTCTGGCTATCTTGGGAAGAAATGAAGATTTTAGTTCTATGATGTAATCATAAGAGTGGAGGGGAGAGTATTAAATATGGTTTCAAAGAATATGTTCTTATATTTCTAGCACCAGTCAGAGAGTGAGGTTTTCTTGGGGAGGTTTTCTTGAGCCAACTAGGTAGAGATTGTGATTTTATTTAGGCTCTTTTTGAAGTAATTCTGTGAGAGCAGAAGAATTTTTATCTGCTAGTCAGTCTAGGGATTCCACTTCTGTAGCCAAGGCATTCCAAGAATCACTTGCTTCTTACTGAGTCAAATGACTAGAAG
>JBBPUB010000220.1:10008-21922 GCA_038094415.1 Xerocomus alliaceus | reverse complement strand
ATTGACTTCTTGCCCCTGGTCGTAGGTGTTGCTGGTTTGGACGTTGAGCAATGTTCGTCTTCGTTCATCCTGTATCCTGTTATCGTTTGCTGACACATCCGTATAGGCTTTGCTAGCTGCCGTTGTCATGTATGTCCTATCCTTCTCTACCCCCTTTGCGTGAGCTCATCATGTCCGGTACAGTTCTGCAACACCAAGTCCTGGAAGTGGGAAAGCCTCGGTAGCTGTGAATGGGTACATGTCCTTTATCCTGTTCTCTGTCGCAGGACTAGCATGTAAGCGATCCTGTTGTTCGCTCTTGCAAAGCATACTCAGAACTCCCAACAGTCATTCGTTTCATTGGCTCTACTACCTATTTGGTCGTGCGTTTGTTTGCTGGAGAATAGTTGGCGACGGATGGTATCTGCGCAACTTACGATATCAGACTTAGAGTAAATGATGTGCATTGTATGATGACTTGGAGATGTCTTTGCTCTCCTGGACAGTGCTATGGTCAATCATGACCTAGGGTTTCTCACCCTCTTACGGACGCTTTTCACACTTAATGTTCCATCGCGAGTCTGATATCAGACACGATAGGGTTTCTGCATTTGTTCCTTCCTTGATAGTCACTATGATATGAGGGTCCAATTGTACAAAAAATCAACGCACTACTTTTCGGTGTAGCGCGCTATATTTTCATAGGCGGAGCGCTACTTTTCGGTGCAGCGCACTACTTGCTCGGCACAGCGCACTTTCTCCAAATCAGTGTAGCACTACTTTTGGCTTGTTATTTGTGTGTGACTTCATCACTCAATAGAAGGAGAAGAACATTAGACCATTGGTCACATCTGGATAATGTATGTAAGGTCATGCCAATCATGTGGTGTGTATGTTCTATGTAAGAGTGGTAGTGTACAATGCAAATTCACTAATGGGTGGGGGGACATGATGGTGATGCTAAATGAGGTGAATGTGCAGTGTGAACATGATTAAATGATGAGATGTGTGTGGAAGGCTTTGATGATTTGATAACAAAGGTAAGGAGCTGTGGCCTACACCCCTAAGGGTTTCAGGCAGGGTTGTGAAATGGATGTAAAACAAAGGGTTTGTGATGATCCTTGCTGTCTTGTATATGATCTCTGGTAGACTCTTTGTCAAACAGACTTAGCATGAACTTTCTTTTGATCTTATCTTTTTACCTTTTATCTTATCTGATCAAGCTTATCTTCTACTCTTCTTTCTGATCAGATCTATCCCCTTTTGGCTATTCTTTCACATAGTAATCTTCTGATCTTCTAACTGCTTAGCTAGTGCCCTTCTTTAATCACCATGTGATTCTTTTCATTTCTATGCTGTGTATGGCTATGGTATAGCCTATTTCATTACCACTGCTACAGCTATCAAGACAGCAAAGTGTCCTGACTGCAAACAGGAAGAAGAGAAATAAACTAAGTGGGAAACTCACTTAGTGATATAAGAGTTTTAGAGTGGCAATCAAAAGAAAATATAGAGAAGAATGTAGAGTGGCTCAAAAAAGTGTTCCAATGTTGGGCCATTTTAAACAAACAGGTCAATTGCCAAAGATATGGGACAAACAAGATCAAACACTTGCAGGGTCAAAGATAGTACTTGCTCTTGGCATTCTAACACCACTTAGATCATGTGATTTGGTTGTCATGGCACTGAGATATAGCCATTTTAAAATGACATGTTATTGGAACACTTATTTGAGCATCATTTCAGATCTAGACTTTTAGTATTTAGTGGGCCCTCCTTTGGCCCTTATCACTGCCTCTAACCTTCTAGACATACTTTCAATCAATCTTTGACACTCCTCAACCTCAATCTTGCCCCACTCCACCACAATTCTCTCCTAAAGCTCCCATACTCCTCTTGATGGTTTTGAATAGCTGTTGAACTTTTTTTTCAAGATTTGCTAGAGATGCTCAATAGGACTAAGGTCTGGAGACTGAGCTGGCCAATCCAGAAGCTTGATTCTATGGGAGTCAAGCCAATTCTAAGCTCTTTTTAAGGAGTGCTTGAGATCATTATTCTACTGAAAGATTATGCTCTTCTCAGAAATCCCAGAACTCTCCATGCTGGAAAGCAGATTGTTCTCCAAAATAGTAACATATTGCTCAGCATTCATCTTACCCTCTACCTCTTCCAGAATTCCCACATCATTTCAACCCATACATTCTCAAACCATCAAGGAACCTCCTTTAAACTTTACTATCCCTTGAATCTCCTTATCCTGCAAAGGCTCACCTGCCACTTTCCACACATACTTTCTCCCATCTGATCCAATTCTATTGATCTTTGTCTTATCTGACCAAATGACTCTAGTCTAGTCCTCCACAGTCCAGTTTTGATGCTTAAGAGCAAAAGTAAGCCATTGTTTTCTATGTCTGAGTGACAAGTAAGGCTTCTTTTTTTTAACCACAGCCTTGAGAGAAGCAGACTTGAGCATATTGTAAACAGTCTGGGAGGAGATGGGGGAGGGCAGGGCAGAATTGATGAGATGGGTAGCCTAAACAGCATTTTTAGCCTTCCTAGTGATAATACTAAAGACAATTCTCCTTTTATTAGTAGGGAAATGTGACAATCCTTGCTGTCTTATATACGGTCTCTGGTAGACTCTTCATCGTAATGGACTTAGTGTAAACTTTTTGCTTGATCTTATCTTATTGTTTCATGACTAATCTGATTGTGCTTATCTTCTGCTCTTCTCCCCGATTAGATCTATCTTCATTTGGCTATTCTTTGCCATGGTCATTACCGTGCCCTTCTAGACTTCTAACACATGTAGCCAATGCCCTTTTAATCACTGAGTGCTTCTTTTCATTTCTGTGCTATGCATGGCTATGGCACAGCCCAGTTCATTACTGCTGCTGTGGCTTCTCTTCCATTTGATCTGCCACTTGCAGTATTAAATGTTTTATTCATTTCCGCTCCCCTTAGCCCTAGAGGCTGTGGTATGCCTTTATCACTATTGGATAGCTACAACATGGACTCTTACCTTAGTTGTAGTTCTACTGTGTAGGCATAGCATTCTACCTAATCAGGTATTAAGGTTAGACAAACATGTGCAAATAGATAATAGTATATAAACCCCAAGGGTGATGCTGGGTAGATTCCCAGTCTAGTCTCTTGGCTTTCTCCAGAACTTGACTACTAAGCCTTAGCCACCTCAACTCTTTCCTCAACAGAACGAGTTAGTATTCCCTATCCTCTTTTAGCTAATAGTTGTAGTAGAGCTGGTTCAAGTTCCCCCTTGTGGGTTCTGCCATTTCATTAGACTAGACTCTTACATTTTCTAGTGACCTCCTCTACTACAGGACCAGTACTAACGAGTGCTAGTGTTCTTCCCCCAGTTCCACCACTCTCTTCATCCCTTCATTGTCGGTCGCCAATGGGCAGAGCCGAGAGTAGGGCAAGAACAGGCCACACAGGTCCCGGATGGTGGGAACAGATCTGTCTCACTGGCCACAGCCTTCTTAAGAGAATTAGAAGGTTCTTTATCTGGATTCCCCCATTGGAACTTGATCATGAGAGATACAATTACTGGAGACTTGAGATCAGAGAACGGCTGCGAAGAGAGTACATCACCAGCCACAGACACGAAGGATGAGGAAATAGTTGTCCCCCTTATTCTATCTGCTCCTACGAAGTTCAAGAGAGAGTCAGAGTCCCCTGACCTCCTCCTTCCGCCTACCCCAGACCCCAATGACTGCAGTCCGGGTCCGAGTGTTATAGACGACGCAGATCGGTTACCACTGCAGAGGCTGCCCTTAGAAGAAGAGAGGGCCTTTTACAGTATAGCTTTGATGGTTCAGGCAAATTTCTATAGCCGAACCTTTAATATCCCCAAGCACTGCCTATCAGAAGGGTGGTCCGAATACAAGTTCGAAGAAGCACCTGCACTGCCCCCAAGAAAATGGCAAAGGCAGCAATACTGGCAGAAGATAAAGAGGGGAATAGAAAGAGGAAGTAGGATAGGATTACGAAACATCCTGCCTTGCTCTTACAAATATTGAATGCAATTAATTGTCATTCTCCTCCTTTTTAGTCTTGCATTTTACATTATCACCATATACTTCCTTAGGTGGATTGCCAAGTACTCCACTGATTCACAAGTCCCAATCCTCTTCATAGGAAACTGAAGCAGGACTTTTTGCACCCCTTATTCTGCCTTCATAGGAGTAGTTCCTGCAACTAGCACAATGTCAGATGGTTGGATTTTCGGAGAAGGTCTCTATCACAACCCTCACCAGTGCTAGATGCTTTCAAAGTTTGAACTTATACTCACCACCTTCATAGGAATTTTCCTAATCTCTACCGCTGTAATTTGCTGGATCATTAAGCAAGTCATTGAAAGAAATGCACCCATACTTGCAGTAGTGCACGCATACAAGACCAAAGAAAATCCTTTCGGAATAAGCTTCAGCATTGTAAGCCTGACAAAAGCCTCTGAAGATAACTGGAGATACCGTGGAGGTTGGTATAACAAGAACAACTGGCATATCCCGAGATTAGTCAGATCGGAAGACAAAGACAATAACACCATGGTAGCTGTGTTTGATTAAACTAAAATGTTGTTACCCAAACATCTCACTAATGTGCTAGACACACTTGCCAGATCCTCAAAGAATGACCTATCCCAATTAGGCATTCATCTGAAAGAATATCTGGATGTACATAGCTGGGCTATGGAACAAATATTACATGAAAACAAGAAACTACGAGAAGATATGGAAGAAATGGAGGAACAAGTAAAATCTGACCCTTTATCTTTCCACACCACTAGAATTACCAAAATAGTGGCTGATCCAGGAGAATATGACAGAACAAGAGGGAGGAAGTTCAAAGAATGGTGGATGAAAGCCCAAGTATGGCGACAAGGGAATCTTGGAGCTCTCAGGGGAGAGGCCGGAGTAAAGGCCATACTATCCTGAATGACCAAAGGCGATGCCGGAGCATTTGCTAGGGCCCATTTTAACAAAATCCTAAAAGGGGATACCACAGATTGGCCAGAGTTCAAAAAGCTCATAGAACTTCATTTCCGGTTGACCAATGAGAAAGAATGGGCTAGAAGGCAGATCGAGAACCTAAAACAAACCAACAAAATGACTGTTGCACAGTACCTTGTAAAATTGGAAAATTACCTGGCAACAACTGAATATGATGGAGATCAGATTCTGCAAATAATGGAATGAAATATGAATCAGGATATGGTGAAATATTTATTCCTGAAAGATGGTCACTATAATGATTGCACCACATTCATGAGAAAGGTGAAAGAATATGGTGAACATCAAGAACTATTAGGCTTCATTTGTCAAGGCACTGCAGATCGAATCTCATGACCAGCTCGAGATCCTAATGCCATGGACATAGATGCAGTCCAAAAGGAAGCACAAAGTCCGCTAAAATGTTTCAATTGCCAAGGACCCCATGTTGCTTCCAAATGTCCCAAACCCAAAAAGGCATGTGACAAGTGTAAATTCCTTGGAGGAGGACATGCCAAGTGGTGTGCTACTGGACTCCCATCCTGAAAGATTAGAGAAATGAGCGAAGGAGAAAACTCTCAAACCGATCCACAAGAAAAGAGAAAAGGGTGGGATTGGAGTAAATCCATTGCAGGAATGGGATTTGATGAAGCTCATGCCTGGTTTCAGGACTACGAAACCATTTCCAAAAAGGGAAAAGAATAGGGCAACTGTGACGATCCTTGCCGTCTCGTATACGGTCTCTGGTAGACTCTTCATTGCAACGGACTTAGCATATACTTTTTGCTTGATCTTATCTTATCATTTCATGACTAATCTGATCGTGCTTATCTTCTGCTCTTCTTCCCAATCAGATCTATCTCCATTTGGCTATTCTTTGACACGGTCATTACCGTGTCCCTTCTAAACTTCTAACATGTGTAGCCAACGCCCTTTTAATCACCGCATGATTCTTTCATTTCCGTGCTGTGCATGGCTATGACACAGCCCAGTTCATTACCACTGCTGCGGCTTCTCTTCCATTTGATCTGCCACCCGCAGTATTAAACGTGTTATTCATTTCCGCTCCCCTCAGCCCTAGAGGCTGTGGTACACTTTTACACCATTGAATGGCATAACCCTTAGCCCTGGAGGCTATACAGATCCTTTATCACTATTGGATAGCTATAGCATGGACTCTTACCTTAGTCGTAGCCCTACTGCGTAGGCATAGCATTCTACCTAATCAGGTATTAAGGTTAGACAAACATGTACAAATAGTATAGTAGTATAAAAACCCCAAGGACGATGCTGGGTAGATTCCCAGTCTAGTCTCTTGGTTTTCTCCAGAACTCAACTACTAAGCCACTTTCGCCACCTCAACTCTTTCCTCAACAAAACGAGTTAGTAGTCCTTTACTCTTTTAGCTGATAGTTGTAGTAGAGCCGGTTCAAGTTCACCTTCGGGTTCTGCCGTTTCATTAGACTAGACTCTTATCTTTTCTAGTGACCCTCTCTACTACAGGACCAGTACTAATGAGTGCTAGTGTCCTTCCCCCAGTTCCACCACTCCCTTTGTCCCTTCATCGTCGGTCGCCAACGGGCAGAGCCGAGAGAAGTGCAAGAACTGGCCGTACAGGTCCCAGAGGGTGGGAACAGATCAGAGTCGCCTGTCACCACCTTTTTACGAGAGTTAGAGGCTTCTTTACCAGGCTTCCCCCATCAGGACTCAATTGTCAGAGATACGATTAACGGAGATCTGAGAGAAGAGAACAGCTGCGAAGAGAGTACATCGCCAGCCACAGACGTGAAGGAAGAGGACATAGTCATCCCCCTTATAGTATCAACCCCTACGAAAGAAGAGAGAGAAGAAGACAGCCCTGACCTCCTCCTTCCTTCTACCCCCGACCTGAACAACTGCAGCCCGGGTCTGAGTATTATAGACGTCGCCGATCAGTCACCACTGCATCAGCTGCCCTCAGAAGAAGAGAGGGGATTCTACGCTTTAGCTTCGACGGTACAGGCCGATTTCTATAGTTGGACCTTCAACCTTCCAAAAAGAAGAAGATCAGAAGGTTGGTTGGAGTACGAGTTTGAAGAAGCACCTGCAGCACCACCACCGCCGAAGAAAAGGCAACACCGGCAATACCAGCAGGAGATAAAGAGGGGAATAGAAAGAGGAAGTAGAATAGGATTACAAAACATCCCGCCTTGATCTTACAAATATTGAATGCAATTAATTGTCATTCTCCTCCTTTTTAGTCTAACGTTTTACATCATCACAATCTATTTCCTTAGGTGGATTGCCAAGTACGCAACAGATTCACAAGTCCCAATCCTCTTTGTAGGAAACTGAAGCAGGACCTTTAGAACACCTTACTCCGCCTTCATAGGAGTAGTACCCGCTACCAATGCAACATCAGACAGTTGGATCTTTGGAGAAGGACTCCAACAACGCCCCCACAACTGCCAAAACTATTAAATGATCTCAAAGTTTGAGCTCATCCTCGCCACCTTCATCAGAATCTTCCTCGTTTGCACCATCGTAATTTGCTGGATCATAAAACTCATCGTAGAACGAAACGCCCTGATACTCGCAGTAGTACATGCATATAGGACTGAAGAAAACCCTTTTGGAATAAGCTTTGGCATAGTAAGCCCGACTAAAGCCTCTGGAGATAATTGGAGATACCACGGAGGTTGGTTTAACGAAAACGATTGGCACGTCCCTGAATTAGTAAGATCAGATCAGGACAATGATAACGCCACCATCACTGCCTTTGATTAAGTCATCATGGCATTACCAGAACACCTTTCTCACGCGCTTGACACACTTGCCAGATTGTCAAAGAATGAGTTATCCCAGTTAGGAATTCATCTTAAGGAGTATCTTGATGTGCATAGCCAGGCTATGGAACAAATCTTACGAGAAAACAGAAAACTGCAAGAAGATATCGAAGAGATGGAGGAACAAGTAAAGGCTGGACCATCCTCTAGCGGAGGAGCCAGGATTACCAAAATCGTAGCAGATCCAGGAGAGTACGACGGTACTAGAGGAAGAAAGTTCGAAGAATGGTGGACAAAGGCCCAAGTCTGGAGGCAGGAAAATTTAGGAGCTCTAAAAGGAGAAGCAGGAGTAAAAGCGATATTGTCAAGAATGACAAAAGGAGATGCTGGAGCATTTGCATGAGTGCATCTCAATAAAATCCTAAAAGGGGATGAAACGGATTGGCCCAAATTCAAGAAGCTGATTGAGCTTCATTTCTGCTTAACCAATGAAAAGGAATGGGCTAGACAACAGATCGAAAACCTAAAACAAACCAACAAAATGACAGTAGCCCAATACCTTATCAAGCTGGAAAATTACTTAGCAACAGCCAAATACGATGGAGATTGTATCTTGCAGATCATGGAATGGAACATGAATCAAGATATGGTCAAATACCTCTTTTTACGAAATGGATGGTATAAGGAATGCGCCACCTTCATGGCCAAAGTTAAGGAATATGGAGAAAGACAGGAGCTATTAGGATTCATTTGACGAGGAACTGCCGATCGAATCTCCAGACCCGTGAAAGATCCAAATGCTATGGATGTAGATGCCATTCAAAAGGGATCGGGATCTTGTCCCCTAAAATGCTTTAATTGCCAAGGACCTCATGTGGCATTGAAATGCCCAAAACCCAAAAAGGCATGCGAAAAATGTAAATTCCTCAGAGGAGGACATGCCAAGTGGTGTGCCACGGGACGGCCTTCTCGTAACATTCGAGAAATGAACTCGGAAGAAGAAACGGAAAATCTGAAACCTTCGAAAGGAAAGGAAAGAGATTGGAGTAAGTTAATTGCAGGGATGGGTTTTGACGAAGCCCGTGCCTGGTTCCAAGATTACGAAACAATTTCCAAGAAGGGAAAAGATTAGGGCAACCCCCTAGATCTGGGAAGGGAGGAAGCCCGAACCAATATGCTATTCTGGAAATAGAAGAAACTTTGTCTTTGCCATCATGCAGGTCTCATCTAGATGATGAGCTTGGCCAGGACGAAACACCAGTACTTGATTCACATATAACCAAGAAAGAGAAAGTTTTCCCAGAAGTAGTGGAAATACGAAGTATAGAAACTTCTAATCCCACCCCTGAACAAAAACGACACAATGTTTGAACTATATACCCAGACTTAACTGAAGAAGATCTGGATGATCTATTACCAGATTCGAAAGAAACAGAGTTTCATTTCCTTAGAACTCTAAATCCCCAGAAGGATATAGTTCTCCCCATAAAGATAACCCCGAAACTAAATATACCTTTCACAAAAACATCTGCCCTCCTAGACTCTGGAGCAAATGCAATCTTCATCGATCAAAAATTCACACAGCGTCTTCATCTACCTTTAACCCCTTTAAGACACCCTATAGCGGTGTATAATGCCGATGGTACCCTTAATGCTGCTGGAAAAATAATGCATAACTGTCAGCTTGTTATGGAATATGAAGGTCATCGTGAGAAATTGACAGCAGAGGTCACCGATTTAGGAAAGTTCGAATTTATCCTAGGGTATGAGTGGTTACAGCACCACAACCCAGATATAGATTGGACAACTGGATCGGTTAGATTGACGAGATGTCCCCAGCATTGTCGAAATCTCCGACAAGGTGATTCCACCCCAAGCAAGTTTTTACAAATGCTTCGAAAAGAACAGCTAGATCAAAGCTACAATGTGTATCATTGGATCAATTCCTTAGAAAGGAGTACGGAACAACAAAAGTTGCTCAAACGAGTACAACCAAAAGAAATTCCCCCTGAACAACTAGTACTGAAGGAATATCACGATTATCTCACGGTGTTTTCAAAGAAGGATTCCGAGCGAATGCCTTTACGAAAACCATGGGATCATGCAATAGAATTGCAAGAAAACTTTAAACCCCAGAAAGGAAGGATTATTCCCCTATCTATAGATGAACAAGAAGAAGTCACCGCGTTCCTGGATGAACAAATCCAAAAGGGGTATATTCGCCCTTCCAAATCCCTGCAAACATCCCCTGTGTTCTTTGTTCTGAAGAAAGACGGTGGAAAACGAATGGTACAGGATTACTGATATCTCAATGAACACACCGTCAAGAACAATTATCCACTTCCGTTAATATCTCAGCTTGTAGACAAGTTGAAAGATGCTAAATTATTCACCAAGATGGATCTACGATGGGGATACAATAACGTATGCATCAAAGAAGGAGATGAATGGAAAGCCACATTTGTATGCTTCTGAGGAGCTTACGAACCTCTCGTAATGTATTTCGGATTATGCAATTCACCTGCCACGTTCCAGGCTATGATGAATGAAACCTTCACCGACATGGACGAAGTGGTAGTGGTTTACATTGATGACTTACTAATATTCATGAAAACCGATAATCAAGAAGAACACGATCGAATCGTGAGAGAAGTATTACGATGATTAAAAAAGAATGACCTCTTTGTGAAAGCCCCCAAATGTCGCTTTCGTGTCATGAAAGTAGATTTTCTTGGCATGATTGTGGAAAAGAATGGCATTTCTATGGATCCAAAGAAGGTAGAGGCTATAATGCAATGGCCCATTCCCACCAACGTCAAAGGAGTAAGAAGCTTTCTAGGATTAGCAAATTTTTATTGACGCTTCATCTCCGATTTCTCAAAATTGGCTAAACCCCTAAATAACCTCCTAAAGAAAGAAACTCCATTTGAATGGAGTACAGAACAACAAGAAGCATTTGAAATGCTCAAGAATTCGTTTGTAACGGCTCCAGTTCTAGCCTATCCTGATATAGACTGCAAATTTCGTTTAGAAGCTGATGCCTCAGATTACGCCACAGGAGCTGTGCTCTCGATCAAGAAAGATGACAAATGGCATCCTGTCGCTTACGCTTCACATAGTATGCAACCCGCAGAATGAAACTACCCCATTTCAGATAAAGAAATGCTTTCGGTCATACGATCCCTAGAAGAGTGGAGACATTATCTCGAAGGAGCTAGATTTCTAGTGGAAATTTGGAATGATCACCAGAATCTTCAATGGTATCAAACGAGACAGGATCTCAACTGAAAACAAGCTAGATGGGCGCAGTACTTATCTAGATTCAATTTAAAATGGATTTATAAGCCAGGAGCTACAATGGGAAAAGCTGATGCACTCTCTAGAAGAGAAGATCACACTATCGGAATTGATCAGGACAATAAAGGAGTATTAGTAATACCGCCGGAGCAGATTGGATCAATGGAGCAAGATACTCCAATTCTCATTTCCGATGAAGGCGAACGACTCAATAAATCTATATTCAACGAGCTTTGCAAGCTTATGGAGAAGGATACCATACATCTTGGTAGAAAACACTTTTTACTTGAAGGAGAAGATGGCTTGTTGCATGATCCGCAAGGCCGCATATATGTACCCGACTCTGCCTTGATCAAGATGGACATTCTCAGATTGTATCATGATTCCCCTATAGCAGGTCACCCTGGATATGAGAAAACCTTAGAATTGATTTCTAGATTCTATTGGTGGCCCGGAATATCCACATTTGTAAAGGAATACATCACTCATTGTGAACGATGTCAACGTTTCAAAGGAACCAATAAAGCCCCTAGTGGGTTATTACAACCACTTCCCATTCCAGAAAGACCTTGGAGTCATATTTCTGCAGATTTCATCACCGATCTACCAAGATCTAGATCGTTTGATTCAATTCTCACAGTCGTAGATCGATTTTCCAAAGAAGTTGAACTTATTCCTTGCACCAAGCAATGCAGTGCCCTAGATACAGCACGACTGTTCCTGAATCATGTATGGAAGCATCATGGACTTCCATCTTCTATTGTTTCCGATCGTGGACCACAATTTGCTGCGCAAGTAATGACGGAAATTAATAAAGCCTTATCTATTGAAACCAAACTTAGCACCGCATTTCATCCTCAA
>JBBPUB010000219.1:0-21927 GCA_038094415.1 Xerocomus alliaceus | reverse complement strand
CAGTTGATATTTATACTGAAGAGAATACAGCAGAATTGTATAGAATATATATGCTACTAAGAAATGCCACTAGAATGGAGCACATAGAACAGAGTCCAGTAATACAAAGTCTGGAGCTATGACCAGTATTAGCAGTCACTAGAGCTATGCTCCATAATGAACTCTAAGTGATGGAGAATGGAGACTGCAGAACTAATACTAAAGGAGATATAAGATAAGAAGAACAAGGAGAACTATAACAAATAAAGTCTGGAGGTGAGGAACACCTCTCTGAGTAGATCATTCTAGAGTTGTGCTGTGCTAACCAGAGTTGAAGTCTAGGATATGACATACATTACTAACAGAGTAGCTATGAAATGAAGTGATGAGTAAGATGGGAAAGAGAAACCTAGAGCTGTGCACTGAAGATATGATATGTGTCAAGTCTGGGTCCTCCAGATGGGTCCAATGATGTCCAGAATGGAGTTGCAACAGGAGGGTGAGGAAAGGATGGATGGAACGGAGGGGGCGAGGATGTTTGGTGCAGAACTTATGTATCATGCCCTTGTATTCATTATCCTCAGAGTCAGAGGTCAGATAAGCACAGAGCTCAAGGTTGGAAGCATGAGGAGGAGTCTAATTTGATATTCAAACTGAAGTATGTACAAGTTGGAGTACTGCATTTATACTATGGAGTCCAGATAAATTAGTAACAGAATGTGACAGGTTGTTAAAGATAAAACAGATGAGTAATGATATATCAAAGTCAGAGACAGGTTAGGGACATGCCTGAGACAGGTCTAGAACAGGTCAGAGACAGATATTAGGCTGTCATACTAAGTGAGACACCTGTTCAGAGGAACTAAGAATAAAACTAACTAGAAGGAGATTGCATGAATCAAGAATACAAGAGACAAAATAAGGGATATCTAGAAGATCATATCAGAGATCATACTGGAGATCATACTGAAGAGTACCAGAATATCAGAGTTGGAGTGGTATATGACAATATGCCAGACTACACATCTAAGAATGAAGATTTAACAAAGTGAACAGGCATAGCCAATTGGAGAATAAGGATTAACATAAAAGGAAATGTTATGTGGATCCAGATGTCCTACATATGCAAATGGAGAAGATCACTCTAGAGGAGTTGAGGAGTTGAATGTGGAGTTCTAAAGTAGGGACAGCATATAACAGTATTCCCCTCTTAGGCCTGAGCCCTTAAAGGCCTTAAGCACACACAAAGCAAAGTAGTGGAGTCTGAAAGTTTGATAGATGTGCATACACTGAGTGTCACATACTGCTCCAACTCCAGTACTCTGGTACTCTCTGGCATAATCTCTGGTATGATCTCCAGTATGATCTTCAGTATGATCTCCTAGATATCTCTTATCTCATCTCTCATATTCCTGATTTGTATGACCTCCTTCAGTTATTCTCATTCTTAGTTCCTCTGAGTAGGTGTCTCGCTTAGTGTGACAGCCTGACATCTGTCTTCAACCTGTTCTGGACCTGTCTTGGACATCTGTCTCTGACTTGTCTCTGACCTATCTTGGGCATGTCCCCAACCTGTCTTCAACTTTGATATATCATTACTCATTCTGTTTCATCTTTGACAACCTATCACATTCTGTTACTAATCCATCCAGACTCCATAGTATAAATATGGTACTTTAACTTGTATATACTTCAGTTTGAATATTGAATTAGTCTCCTCCTCACACTTCTAACCTTGAGCTCTATGCTCATCTGACCTCTGACTCCAAGGATAACAAGTACAAGGGCATGACACATAAGTCCTGCACCAAACATCCTCACCCCCTCCATTCCACCCATTCTTTCCTCACCCTTCCATTGCAACTCCATTCTGAACATTATTGGACTCATCTGGAGGACCTGGACTTGACAGTATATTCAAACTCATACTTGTACTCGTCATACTCACTATGTCGCACACTCAGACATCCCGTCAATGACTTAAGTCGGTCTTTGGCTCCTCTCACACCATTCCTGGTGACTTCCACAGCCTTAGTACTAGACCCATGACTTTCCCATCCATCTCCACTGCACCTTGTCATCACACCACTCTTTCTGGTCCATTCAACTCTCCTTTCACTCCACTACTAGAAATGGGTCCTGAATCCATGAACTCTGGGATAATCCTGTCCCTAAAGATGATAATGGTGATGATCCACCATCCGATCCCTCAGAACCACCTGATCCTTCAGACCTGGGTGACCCCTTCAATGATGATGATGAGCAGCAGCCCAATGACATACCCTTGGCTTTTGAACCTTTTAACCAACTCACCAATGCCATCCAGGACATGACTTGGCAGACATTCCAGCATAAGTCCTCTGACACTCCTAAAACCAAAGTCTGGGAGCCAGACCTGTTTGACAGACTGGATCCCCAGAAACTCTGTCCCTTCATTGTCCAGTGTGAGTTGAACTTCCAAGCCAATCCTAAGTCTTTCCGCCATAATCATGTCAAAGTCACTTTCATGCAGTCCTATCTCAAGGGAGTTGCCCTTGAATATTTTGAGCTGGATCTTCTCAGCAGCAAATCTCCAGAGCTCCATCCACTTTGGATGACCAGCTGGAAAGTATTCCTGTATGAACTCCAGTCTAACTTTGGTCTGCATGATCCCATTGGCGATGTGGAGGCTTGGCTTGAGCAACTCCATATGAAGGATTTCCAATGCATCTCCAACTACATAATCCAGTGGAACAGCCTGGTGAGCCAAGTTTGGGAATGGGGTCCTGGAGTGCTCTGCCACAGTTTCTACATCAGACTTTCTGATCACATCAAGGATGAGTTGTCTTAGCTTGGCAAACTGAGCAACCTCCACAATCTTTGCACTTTAGCACAGCAGATTGACCATTGCTATTGGGAACATAGGGAAGAGATTTCTAGAGCCAACAAGGTTTCTGGGTTTAACTCTGGAAATGGTAATTCCAAGGCCACTACATCCATAGCTCTGTTTTCATCCACTCCCACCTCAAACTCCAAGCCTAGGAGTTCCATGAAAGACTCTAAGGTCTCTAACTCTGGCAGTCACTTCAACTCTAGAACCTCCACAGCCCCCAAACCTGACTTGTTGTCCAAGCTAGATAAGGACAGCAAGCTCACAGCAGTCAAGTGAAAGCATTGCTTTGATAATAATCTGTGCATGTTCTGTGGTCAAGCCAGCCACAAGGCTAAAGAGTGCCTGAAGTCATCATTCTAGGCATCCAAGGCTTGTGTGGCTATGACCACAACTCCAGAAGTCAAACCAGAAGCCTCTAGCACAGAGGTGAAAAAATAGTCAGTAGCCTTGTAGACTCCACACAGACTTGAGGTTGTGTTGACTCTGCCCGTGCACCTAAGGAGGTCCAACTCAATGCATCCACTCTCTCAGATCCCTGCTCCCTCATGCCTACCATCTTAGTTCTTTTCTATAACATCCCAACCTTCCCTGCACTCGTAGACTCCAGATCTTCTGATTGTTTCATAGATATCTCATTTGTTAATGATCATGGACTTTTCCCATACTCCATTCCTCTGCTTGAACTCCAGCTCTTCAATGGAACATCCAACTCCACCATTACTCATGCTATTGACCTCTCTATCTGTTTTGAAACTGGTGACATCACTCCAACAATGTTCTATGTCACTCTACTAGATGGATCCTGTTTCCTTGTGCTAGGATATAACTGGCTCACCCGCTACAATCCATTGATTGACTGGGTTTCAAGCAGTATCTCGTTCTGCCCATTTGGACAGACTTTGCCAGCAACTCCAAGCTCTACCCCACAGCCTCCAGACTTATCTCCTCCAGCTGACCCCACACCCTCCGATCCACCATGTTTCTGTGATTGCAAGGCTCCACCCATTGTGCTGATCAATACACCTGTTATATGCTGTTCCTACTCTGGAACACTGCATCCAACTCCTCAACAACTCTGAAGTGATCTCCTCCATTTGTGTGTGTAGAATCTCCAGACCCATGTGACTTTTCCTTTTATGTTCATCTTTGTTCTCTGATTGGCTGTGCCTGTCCATTTTGTTGGATCTTCATTCTTAGATGTGCAGTTCAGCATATCACATCTCCAATGCACAGCTTTGGGTTTCTCATTCCTGTTTTACTTATCATCCCATTCTGCAGTTACTCCATTAGTAATGCAATACAACTCTGGTAGTATAAATATTGTAGTTACTTCACTGTACACTCCTCAGTCTGAATATTGATTTGAATAATTCCAGTTGTCTCCTTCCTTACCCTCACATCCCTCCTTTGAAGAGTCGAACCTATGCAAGGTGCAACACATAAGTCCTGTGCCAAGACTCACCCCTCCACTCTGCTACTCTGCTCCTACTCCTGTGTCCATGAACTTCCTTCTGGAGGACCAGAGTAACTGATCTTAACAGCACCTGCCTTTGCATTGGCCTATTGCCTTCAGGGCTCCTTACAGTTTAGCCTGCAACTCTGCCCTAAGGTTATCCAACTCTGTGCATCTTCCACAACTCTGGATCCTGTTAATCTCTCTAGAGTTCCTTTGGACTACCATGACTTTGTGGATGTCTTTAGCAAAAGCAAGGCTTCTAAGCTTGCTCCATACTGCAAACACAATTTCAAAATCAACCTGAAAGAAGGCACATCTCCCCCATTGGGCACCATGTACTCCCTCTCTGTCTCTGAGCTTGAGTCACTCCAGATGTTCCTTGATGAACACCTAGCTAATGGGTTCATTTGTCCCTCCTCTTCCACCCACACTGCTTGTTAAGTCCAGGTCCTCTGGATGAGTCCGACAATGTCTAGAACAGAGTTGCAACAGAAGGATGAGGAAAGGATGGGTGGAACGGAGGAGGCAAGGACATTTGGTGCAGGACTTATGTGTCATGCCCTTGTACTTGTTATTCTTGGAGTCAGAGGTCAGATGAGCACAGAGCTCAAGATCAGAAGCGTGAGGAGGAGACTAATTTGATATTCAAACTGAAGTATGTACAAGTTGAAGTACCATATTTATACTATAGAGTCTGGATGGATTAGTAACGGAATGTGACAGGTTGTCAAAGATGAAACAGAATGAGTAATGATATATTAAAGTTGGAGACAGGTTGGGGACAAGTCAGAGACAGATGTCAGGCTGTCATACTAAGCAAGACACCTGCTCAGAGGAACTAAGAATGAGAATAACTGGAGGAGATTATATGAATTGGGAATATGAGAGATGAGATAAGAGATATCTAGAAGATTGTACTGGAGATCATGCTGGAGATCATGCTGGAGAGTACTAGAGTACCAGAGTTGAAGTGGTATGTGACACCACTCCAGTCCTCTTTGTCCACAAGAAGGACAGTTTCCTCCACCTCTGCATTGACTTTTGAGGACTTAACAAGATCATGAAGAAAGACTGCTATCCCCTTTCCCACATCTCTGACCCCTAGATGCTCTGAGCCGAGCTAAGATCTATACCAAAATCAACCTCCAGCATGCATACCACCTGGTCCGCATTGCTGAGGGAGTTGAATGGAAGACTTTGTTCTGGACCTGATATGGCTCATATGAGTGGCTAGTCATGCTGTTTGGTCTCACCAATGCTCTAGCAGCTTTCCAGTGGTTTGTCAACACCATCTTCACTGATCTGTTAGATGTTTGCATTATAGTCTATCTTGACAACATCCTCATCTACTCTGTGGACAAGGCCTCCCACAAGGTGCATGTCTGGGAAGTACTCCATTGACTCTGCAAACATGGACTTTATGTCTGCCTAGATAAGTGCAAATTCCACACTGACTCCACTAATTATCTCGGATACCAACTCTCTCCCTTTGGACTTACCATGTCTCTGGAAAAGGTTAAAGCAATCTTAGATTGGCCCAAGCCTTGGAAAGTCAAGGACATCCAGTCCTTCTTGGGTTTTGCAAATTTCTACAGGTGTTTCATTCATAACTACTCTGATATTGTTGTTTCTCTAACCCAACTCACATGAAAGGGTACTCTGTGGAACTTCTCCACAGACTGTCGTTCTGTCTTCCAGGTGCTTAAGGATGCCTTTACCCTAGCTCCAATACTTACCCACTAGGTTCCAGATGCTCCAATCATAGTAGAAACTGACACCTCCAACCACACTATTGCTAATATCCTCTCCATCTGTTGTATAAATGAGGAAATCTGGCCAGTCGCTTACTACTCTTGGACACTCCATTCTTCAAAGCTTAATTATGACATCCATGACAAGGAGCTACTTACCATCCATGAGGCATTCTGGACTTGGCACCACTACCTTGAAGGTTCCAGAACTCTGGTTGACATCGTCACTGATCATAAAAATCTGGAGTATTTTGCCACTACCAAGCTCCTGACTCACCGGCAGGCCTAGTGGTCAGAGTTCCTTTCCCAGTTCAATCTGATTGTCCATTTCTGCTTCAGATGCCTTGAAGCCAAGCCTGATGCCCTTACTAGATGCTAGGACATCTACCCCAAAGAGGGAGATAGGGACTACACTCATGTTAATCTCCACAACTTTCACTCCATTTTTACTCAGAAACAGCTTGCTGTGTCCTTATGGGCCACTTATCTTGCAGCTCTGGTTCTCCAGGCCAGCACCCTCTTCAACATCAAGTTACTTCACAGCAATATTCTCTCTGCTCTCTCCTCCAACCCCATTGCTGCCATCCACCTCTCTAACTCCAACCCTGATTCACACTGGTCTATCAACTCCAATGGCTTTTTTCATTTGGATAATTGTATCTATATTCTGGATGCTGATAATCTCTGACTCTGTGTGCTTCGGTATAAGCACAATCATTTGCTATCCGGACATTTTGAACAAAATTACACTTTGGAGCTAATCTGTCAGGAATATACCTGGCCAGGCATCTGGACATTCATCAAGGAGTATGTCTCTTCTTGCATAGCCTGCACTCGAGCCAAGATCCCTAGACATAAGCCCTATGGACTCCTAAAACAGCTCTCAATTCCTAAGAAGCCATGGAATTCCATGTCCATGGACTTCATTGAACAACTTCCCACGTCCTCCAGACACACTGCCATCCTAGTCATTGTTGATCACCTTTCCAAGCAATGTATATTCATTCTGACTGATGATAAGGTGACATCTCTAGAGCTCACAAAACTCTTCCTCCTTCATGTTTTTTCAAAGCATGGAGTTCCCTCTCACATCACCTCTGATCAAGGTTTGGAGTTCATCTCTCACTTCTTCTGCTCATTTGGAAAAGCCCTCGACATCCAACTCCACTTCACCTCTGGTTACCATCTGGAGGGAGACAGTCAAACAGAGCATATGAACCAGACCCTGAAACAGTATCTTTAAGTCTATTGCAATTATCAACAAGACAACTGGTCTGAACTCCTTCCCTTAGCAGAGTTTGTATACAACAATGCTCTGAATGCAACCATTGGAGTTTCTCCCTTCTTCACCAATAAGGGCTACCATCTGAACTTGACAATACATCTGGAGAGAGACCCTACCTCTGCCAGAGCATGAGAATACTCCATCAACCTCAACTCCCTTCATTCCTACCCCCATGAGAAGATTGCTGCCACTTAGAAATAATATCAAGGTCCCACTGATGTCAAGCGAACTCTAGCGCCTGTCACATACCACTCCAACTCTGGTACTCCAGTACTCTCCAGCATGATCTCTGGTATGATCTCCAGTATGATCTCCTAGATATCTCTTATCTCATCTCTCATATTCCCAATTTGTATGATCTCCTCCAGTTATTCTCATTCTTAGTTCCTCCAAGCAGGTGTCTCACTTAGTATGACAGCCTAACATCTGTCTCTGACCTGTCCTGGACCCATTTCAGACATCTGTCTCTGACTTGTCTCTGACCTGTCTTGGGCATGTCCCCAACCTGTCTCCAACTTTGATATATCATTACTCATTCTGTTTCACCTTTGACAACCTGTCACATTCCGTTACTAATCCATCTGGACTCCATAGTATAAATATGGTACTCCAACTTGTATATACTTCAGTTTAAATATTGAATTAGTCTCCTCCTCATGCTTCTGACCCTGAGCTCTGTGCTCATCTGACCTCTGACTCTGAGGATAACAAGTACAAGGGCATGACACATAAGTCCTGCACCAAATGTTCTCGCCCCCTCCATTTCACCCATCCTTTCCTCACACTCCTGTTGCAACTCTGTTCTGAACATTGTTGGACTTGTTTAGAGGACCTGGACTTGACAGTGCCAGACTTTAAGGTCAGTGACCAGGTTTTCATCAAGGCTAAGTACTTCCAATCCACATGCCCCTCTAAAAAATTATCAAAGAAAAACCTAGGACCTTAGCTATATTCTCTCTCCCTCTGGGCTCACTATGGCCCTGGACAAGGTCAAAGTGATTCAGAATTGGCCAGAGCCTTGTAAGGTTAAGGACATTCAGTCCTTTCTTGGCTTTGCCAACTTCTACCATTGCTTCATTCAAAACTACTCAGACATTGTGATCCTGCTCACATGGCTCACTCACAAAGGATTTCCCTGGAACTTCTCTGACAACTGTTGCAAGTCCTTCAATTGGCTGAAGGAAGCCTTTATCTCCACTCCAGTGTTAATTTACTGGACTCCGGACACTCCCATTACCATCAAAACTGACACCTCTGATTATGCCATTGCTGGCATTCTATCTATCACTAGCTCCAACTCTGAACTCCATCCAGTTGTGTTCTACTCCTGCACCCTTACAGGGCCAGAGTTGAACTATGACATGTATGACAAGGAGCTGTTGGTGATTTTTGAGGTGTTTAGGAATTGGCACCACTTCCTTGAAGGCTCTGGATTCCTGATCGACATTGTTACCAATCACAAGAATCTCAAGTATTTCTCCACCACTAAGCTCCTGACACACTGCCAGGCCTGCTGGTCCAAATACCTCTGCTAATTCAATATGGCAGTCCATTACCGGCCTGGTAAGCTCGGAGCCAAACCTGATGCACTAACTAGATGTTGGAACATCTACCCAAAAGAGGGGGATAAAGACTATGCTTGCGTCAACCCCAACAATTTCCGGCCCATATTCATCCATGAACAGCTTGCTGCATCTCTTTGCATGACTTACTTAGCTACTCTGACACTCTGGGCCTCACTTCTAGTCAATGTTGAGCAGCTCCGCTCCAACATCCTCTTCTCTCTTTCCAACAATCCAGTCACATCCCACATCCTCTCCTCAGAGTCTATTGATGACCCTTGCTGGACAGTCAACCCTGAAGGATTCCTACTCCAGGACAATCACATCTATGTCTCTGAAGCTAAAGATCTCTGGCTCTGGATTCTCCATTACTTCCACAATCACCCTGCTACAGGTCATTTTGGCCAGAATCACACTTTGGAACTCATTTACCATGAGTATACCTGGCTGGGCATCTGCACCCTCATCAAGGACTATGTTAGTTCTTGTATATCCTGCATCTGTGCCAAGGTTCTGAGGCACCAGCCTTACAGACTCCTCAAGCAGCTACCAATTTCAGAGAAACCATGGAACTCCATCTCCATGGATTTCATTGAACAGCTTCCCCCTTTAGAGAGTTATACAGCAATTCTAGTAGTTGTCAATTGGTTGTCTAAACAATCAATCTTCATTCTGACTCATGATACTGTCACCTCCACCGACCTAGCCAAGTTGTTCCTGATCAACATATTCAGTAAGCACAGAGTTCCCGCCCATGTCACCTCCAACCAGGGCTCTGAGTTTGTATCACACTTCTTCCAGTCTCTAGGTAAAGCTCTCGATATGCACCTTTATTTCACCTCTGGATATCATCCAGAGGGGGATGGTCAAACCGAACGTGCTAATCAGACCCTTGAGCAATACCTCCAGATTTACTGCAACTATTAGCAGAACAATTGGTCAGAACTCCTCCCTTTCGCTGAATTCACATACAACAACACTCCAAGTGCTACTACCAGAGTATCCCCATTCTTCGCTAACAAGGGCTATCACCCAAATCTCTCTATCA
The DNA here is from genome assembly GCA_038094415.1 of Xerocomus alliaceus. NCBI lineage: Eukaryota > Fungi > Basidiomycota > Agaricomycetes > Boletales > Boletaceae > Xerocomus > Xerocomus alliaceus. Next base: position 11,974 of record JBBPUB010000219.1, on the reverse strand, counting down.
ACTCTGATTGCGACCTCACCTTGTCTGCAGCCAAAGCTTATATTGTGGACTTGGATCAACTCCATGACTTCCTTCAGTCGGAGATGGCTGAAGCTCAAAAGCATTATCAGGGATCTGCCGACACTAAACAAAGTCTGGCCCTGGACTTCAAGATTGGTGACCAAGTGTATGTGAAGGCCAAGTACTTTAGGTCTACACAACCATCCAAAAAACTATCTGAGAAGAATCTAGGCCCATTTCCAATTATCACTAAGCCTGGTTCTCATTCATTTACTTTATGTTTACCTGACACTATGCACTCCATGCATCCAGTTTTTCATGTCTCTCAATTAGAAGTCTCTACTCTGAATACTATACCAAATCATGTCCAACTGCCACCACCTCCGGTTGAGGTCGATGGTGAGCTGGAGTACAAGATCACAGAGATTTTAGACTCCAAGATTGATCAGAGAAGGCATCACTGCCAACTCTTGTACCTGGTTTATTGGTTGAGCTACAAGAGAACTGATAATGAGACCTCCTGGCTACTTGCCACAGAGTTGGAAAATGCAAGGGACCTTGTTTTGGACTTCCATAAGAGGTACCCGGACAAGCCTGGGCCACTACCCACCTAATGTCATACAACTCCAAGGTTCCCTTTCTTTCCTTTTCCTTTCCTTTCTGTTCCTTTTCTTTCTTTCTGTTTTTTCCTTCTGTTCCAACTCCATTCAGTTTCTCCATTCAACTCCATCACTATTTATACAAGTCCAAAAAACTAATACTTTACACTATGGGGGCAATGGTGGCGACATCCCAGACTCCTTGTAGTCCTCCCTTAGACCCTCCAACTCTCCCACTGCCTCTGCTGTGTTCTCATCCACCATCTCTTCCTTCAGATCATCGAACAACTCTGCCTTCTTAAGCTTCATGAGCTGGCAGAGCAGGTGTGTCTGGGTCCAGGTGTGGTTGTCCAATGACTGGATTGCCAGCTTAATGCCCCAAAGGGCATGCTCAATGCCTCTTTCCCCACTCAGCCCTGCCTCTGTCTCCACATCCTTGTGCACCTTCTTGCGCGGCCTTGGGTCTTCTTCTGCCCCCATCGTGTGCCTCTGCTTCATTGCAGGCTTCTTCATCATGGGCTTCTTCAATGCCTCGCCATCTCTGGGGCATACACACTTCACCTTCACCTCTTGACAGGCAATGCAGGACTTGGACTTGCCAGTCCCCATCTCATATGGCTCATCCCTTGACTTGCACTGGTTGCATGGTGGCAGCACTTTCCCCTTGTCTTTGTCCATGGTCTGCATGACACAGACTTGCTCGGCCTAACAACAATCAGTAGTGTCCATATTCACACAACATGGCCACTCACCTGTTTCTTGGCCACCTCCACCACTTCCTTGCGACTCTGTTCTGCTGCCTCCGCTCACCTCTTCTCCTCTGCTGCTCATGCCTCTGCCTCAGCCTTCTTTCGCTCTGCCTCAGCCTTCTTTTGTGCTGCCTCCTTGGCCTTTCTCTTTGCCTCTTCCCGTCATCACCCTCACTCTGCAGCCTTCACAGCTATGGTTATGTGGTTGTTGTCAATTTTCTCCTGAATGTCCCCCTAGGTCCATTTTGTGATCTCTGATAGCAGGAAGGGGAGGTCAGATGTGGTGGTCATGATGAATGATGGTGGGAGAAAAATAGAGACCAACTGTGCATCATCCGGACTTATATGCCCAGCCACAAATTTGGACTCCAACCAACAATCAATGGAGTCATGCAGATCAACCAAACTCCACCACACATCTCCACACCAACTCCACACCTGCACTCCACACCCTACTCAGCCACACAGCCTTCAAGGGTTCAGGCCTAAGAGGAGGATACTATCATATCCTGGACTTCAACTCCAGTCAGCGCAGCACAACTCTGGCATGATCTACTCAGGAAGGCATTCCTTACCCTTGGACTTTGTTCATATAGTACGAATATTGACTAAGTTTCCTCCACCTCCTCCAGTCTCCTTCTCCCTGTTCCTCTCCTTATCTCTGTCTCAACGAGGACTGGACTAGAGCAAGAGTGCAACACATACATCCTGCACTAAGTCCTCACACTCCTAAGTCCACCCGTTACCATCTCCATCCGGACTTCGGTCCACCTCTGTACTAACCTCTAAATCTCCACCCCACTAGCTTGGATTTATCCAAAGTAACATTTCAAAGGGACTGGACTTGACACTCTGCTCTGACATCCTCTCCTCTCTTCCAAATGATCCAGTCACATTCTGCATCCTCTCCTCTAAATCTATTGACCACCCTCCCTGGACAGTCAACTCTAAAGGATTCCTACTCTAGGACAATTGCATCTATGTTCCTGAAGCTGAAGATCTCCAACTCTGGATTCTCTGTTACTTCCATGATCACCCCACTGCAGGTCATTTTGGCTAGAACCACACCTTGGAACTCATTCACCATAAGTATACCTGGCCAGGCATCCACATCTTCGTCAAGGACTATGTCAGTTCTTGTACATCCTGCGCCCATGCCAAGGTTCTGAGACACTGGCCTTACAGACTCCTCAAGCAGCTATCAATTCTGGAGAAACCATGGAACTCCATCTCCATGGATTTCATTGAACAGCTTTCCCCTTTAGAGGGTTATTGTCACATACCACTCCAACTCTGGTACTCTCTGGCATGATCTCCGGCATGATCTCTGGTATGATCTCCTAGATATCTCTTATCTCATCTCTTATATTTTCGATTCATATGATCTCCTCCAGTTATTCTCATTCTTAGTTCCTCCAAGCAGGTGTCTCATTTAGTATGACAGTCCGACATCTGTCTCTGACCTGTCCTGGACCCATCTCAGACATCTGTCTCTGACTTGTCTCCAACCTGTCTCAGGCATGTCCCCAACCTGTCTCCAACTTTGATATATCATTACTCATTCTGTTTCACCTTTGACAACCTGTCACATTCCGTTACTAATCCATCTGGACTCCATAGTATAAATATGATACTCCAACTTATATATACTTCAGTTTGAATATTGAATTAGTCTCCTCCTCATGTTTCCAACCTCGAGCTCTGCGCTCATCTAACCTCTGACTCTGAGGATAATGAGTATAAGGGCACAACACATAAGTCCTGCGCCAAACATCCTTGCCCCCTCTGTTCCACCCATCCTTTCCTCACCCTCCTGTTGCAACTCTGTTCCGGATATCGTCGGACTAGTCTGGAGGACCTGGACTTGACACGTCCATACAATGGATAGAGAGGATACCAGCAATAGCGTAGTTAGAGGCATCAGTTTCTACTATGATTGGAGCATCTGGAACCCAGTGGATAAGTATCGGAGCTAAGGTAAAGGCATCCTTAAGTGCCTAGAAGGCAGAACAACAGTCTGTGGAGAAGTTCCATGGAGTACCCTTTTATGTGAGTTGGGTCAGGGGAACAATGATATCAGAGTAGTTATGAATGAAATGCCTATAGAAATTTGCAAAACCCAAAAAGGACTGGATGTCCTTGACTTTCTGAGGCTCAGGCCAATCTAAGATTGCTTTAACCTTTTCCAGAGACATGGTAAGTCTGGAGGGAGAGAGTTGGTATCTGAGATAATCAGTGGAGTCAGTGTGGAATTTGCACTTATCTAGGTGGGCATAAAGTTCATGTTTGCAGAGTCAACAGAGTACTTCCCAGACATGCACCTTGTGGGAGGCCTTGTCCGTGGAGTAGATGAGGATGTTGTCAAGATAGACTATAACACAAATATCTAATAGATCAGTGAAGATGGTGTTGACAAACCACTGGAAAGCTGCTAGAGCATTGATAAGACCAAATGGCATGACTAGCCACTCATATGAGCCATATCGGGTCTGGAATGAAGTCTTCCATTCATCTTCCTCAGCAATGCAGACCAGGTGGTATGCATGCCAGAGGTCAATTTTGATATAGATCTTAGCTCAGCTCAGAGCATCTAGGAGGTTGAAGATGTGGGGAAGGGGATAGCTAAAATGGCAGAACCTGAAGGGAACTTGGAGTGGCTCTACTACAACTATCAGCTAAAAAGAAATATAGAGTACTAACTTGTTCTGTTGAGGAAAGAGTTGATGAGGTGCAGGCTTAGTAGTTGAGTTCTGGAGAAGACCAAGAGACTAGACTGGGAATCTACCCAGCATTGTCCTTGGGGTTTATATATTACTATACTATTTGTACATGTATTGCTAACTCTAATACCTGATTAGATAGAATGCTATGCCTACGCAGTAGGGATATAACTAAGGTAAGAGTCCATGTTGTAGCTATCCAATAGCAATAAGAGTGTACCACAGCCTCTAGGGCTGAGGGGAGTGGAAATGAATAACATGTTTGATACTACAGGTGGCAGATCAAATGGAAGAGAAGCTGCAGCAGCAGTAATAAACTGGACTATGCCATAGCCATGCATAGCATGGAAATGAAAAGAATCACTCGGTGATTAAAAGGGTATTGGCTACACACATTAGAAGAACAGAATAGACACAGTGATTACCGTGGTAAGGAATAGCCAAATGGAGATAGATCTGATCGGAAAGAAGAGCAGAAGATAAGCACAATCAGACTAGTCATGAAACGATAAGATAAGATCAAGCAAAAAGTATACACTAAGTCTGTTGTGATGAAGAGTCTACCTGAGACCATATACGAGATGGCAAGGATCGTCACAATAGCGGTCTTTCTTCGTGATCTTGTTAAGTCCTTGAAAGTCAATATAAAGGCAGAGAGAACTGTTCTTCTTGCAGACAAAGAGGACCAGAGCAGCATGGATGGAAGAGGAGGGGTGAATGAACCCATTAGCTAGATGTTCATCAAGGAACATCCGGAGTGACTCAAGCTTGGAGGCAGAGAGGGAGTACATGGTGCCCAATGGAGGAGATGTGCCTTCTTCTAGGTTGATTTTAAGATCATGTTCACAGTATGGAGCAAGCTTAGAAGCCTTGCTTTTGCTAAAGATGTCCATGAAGTCATGGTAGTCCAAAGGGACTTCAGAGAGATCAACAGAATCCAGAGTTGTGGAAGATGCACAGAGTTGGATATCCTTAGGGCAGAGTTGCAGGCTAAACTGTAAGAAGCCCTGAAGGCAACAGGCCAATGCAAAGGCAGGTGCATTGATCAGCACAATGGGCAGAGCCTTGCAATCACAGAAACATGGTGGATCAGAGGATGTGGAGTCAGCCAGAGGAGGTAAGTCCAGAGGCTGTGGGGTAGAGCTCAAAGTTGCTGGCAAAGTCTGTCCAGATGGGCAGAACGAGATACTGCTTGAAACCCAGTCAATCAATGGATTGTAGCAGATGAGCCAGTTGTGTCCCAGCACAAGGGAATAGGATCCATCTAGCAGAGTGATGTAGAACATCGTCAGAGTGATGTCACTAGTTTCAAAATGGATAGAGAGGTTGACAGCATGAGTAATGGTGGAGTTGGATGTTCCATCGAAGAGCTGGAGTTCAAGTGGAGGAATGGAGTATGAGGAAAATCCATGATTATTAATGAATGAGGTATCTATGAAACAATCAGACAATCTGGAGTCTATGAGTGCAGGGAAGGTTGGGATGTCATAGGAAAGGACTGAGATGGTAGGCATGAGGGAGTGGGGATCTGAGAGAATGGACCTCCTTAGATGCATGGACAGAGTCAATGCAACCTCAAGTCCATGCAGAGTGAAATGGCTGAACCCGAGTGGGAATGAAGACTGGCTCTACTACAACTATCAGCTAAAAAGAAGAAAGGAAGGTACTAACTTGCTATGGTTAGTAGAGAGTTGAGCTTGAGGCTTAGTAGTCAAGTTCAGGTGGAAACCAAGAGACTAGACTGGGAATCTACCCAGCATTGTCCTTGGGGTTTATATACTACTATACTATTTGTATATGTTTGTCTAATCCTAATATCTGATTAGATAGAATGCTATGCCTACACAGTAGGGCAGCGACTAAGGTAAGAGTCCATGTTGTAGCTATCCAATAGCAATAAAGGTGTACCACAGCCTCTAGGGCTGAGGGGAGTGGAAATGAATAACATGTTTGATACTGTGGGTGGCAGATCAAATGGAAGAGAAGCTGCAGCAGTGGTAATGAACTGGGCTGTGGCATAGCCATGCACAGTATGGAAATGAAAAGAATCACTCAGTGATTAAAAGGGCATTGGCTACACACAGTAGAAGTCTAGAAGGGCACGGTAATGACCATGGCAAGGAATAAGCCAAATGGAGATAGATCTGATTGGGAAGAAAAGCAGAAGATAAGCACGATCAGATTAGTCATGAAATGATAAGATAAGATCAAGCAAAAAGTATACACTAAGTTCGTTGTAATGAAGAGTCTACCAGAGACCGTATATGAGATGGCAAGGATCATCACACTACCCCCCACTTAAAGATCATTGTCCAAATGATCGAAGGGGAGACAATGAGTCGCAACAGTGGTGAAATTTTTGGGATGTTTCTGGAAAAGAAAAAGGAACTGTTCAGGATCAATAGTAAGGGCTCATGGAGCCATGGGATGATTCTGATAAAAGTCGGTAATAGCCTCCTTGGCATTAGTAAGGTTGGAGTGTGGCTCCCAAGTACGTTCCATTTCGTCATATCCTTTCCAGTGTACCAGATATTCCAGTCGGCATTGCCAATATCTGCTGTCCACAATGAAATCAACTTCCCACTTGTTATCTCAATCTTCTGTAACCTTAACAGGACCAGGCCGTTCAACCAGCTGACCTTCTAGGCATTCCTTGTAAGACTTAATTCAAGAGATGTTTATGACAGGATGAATTCTCATGGATTGGGGAAGTTTCAGTTCCACTGCATTGGTTCCCATCATCTTAGTAATGGTAAATGGACTGAGCCATCATTCTGAAAGCTTTTTTAATGCACGCATGAGTTTAAGGTTTTCCATGGATAGCCACACTTGTTGGCCCACACTATACCCAGGGGATTGACTGCGAGATTGATCTGCAAACTTCTTTTGATGTGCCTGTGCCGCTTTCATGTTTTGCTGTACTTGATCAAATGTGGCGGCCATTTCATCAGTAAATCTTACTGCAGCAGGTGCTTTATCTGTCTTTAGCAGTTCTATTCCCATTCTGGGGTTATACGAATGCATGACTTCAAAGGGGGTCTTCTTGGTAGAAGCATGTTGTTTCAAATTAATGGAAAACTGGGCAACGGCAAGCCAATCTGCCCATTGATCTTGTTTTTCAGAACAAAAGATTCTCAAAAACTTCTGAACTTTTTTATTAACAATCTCTAATTGTCCATCTGTTTGGGGATGAAATGTGGTACTCAGTTTGGTTTCAATAGATAATGCTTTGTTGATTTCCGTCATTACTTGCACAGCAAATTGTGGTCCTCGATCTGAGACAATAAACAAGGGAAGTCCATGATGCTTCCACACATGGTTAAGGAATAATTGTGCCATATCCAGGGTACTGCACTGCTTGGTGCATGGAATCAATTCAACCTCTTTCAAAAATCGATCAATGACCATGAGAATCGCATCAAAAGATCTAGACTGTGGTAGATCTGTGATGAAATCTGTGGAAATGTGACTCCAGGGTCTTTGCTGAATAGAAAGGGGTTGTAACAACCCACCAGGGGCCTTATTTGTTCCCTTGAATCGTTGACATTGTTCACAATGACTTATATATTCTCGTATGAATGAGAATATGCCTGGCCACCAATAGAATCTGGAGATCAATTCCAATGTCTTCTCATATCCAGGATGACCTGCAATAGGGGAATTGTAATACAATCTGAGAATGTCCATCTTGATCAGGGCAGAATCTGGTACATATATGTGGCCTTGCAGATCATGCAACAAGCCATCTTCTCCTTTGAGTAAAAAATATTTTCTGCCGAGATGCATGATATCTTTCTCTGTGAGCTTACAAAGCTTGTTGAATATAGATTTATTGAGTCAATCACCTTCATCGGAGATGAGAATTGGAGTGTCTTGCTCCATAGATCCAATCTGCTCTGGTGGAATTACCAGGACTTATTTGTTATCTTGATCTATACCAATAGCATGATCTTCTCTTCTAGAGAGTGCATTGGCCTTTCCCATAGTAGCTCCAGGTTTGTGTATCCATTTTAACTTGAATCTAGATAGATATTGTGCCCATTGTGCCTGATGTTGATTAAGATCTTGCCTAGTCTGATACCATTGAAGGTTCTGGTGATCATTCCAGACTTCCACAGGAAATCTAGCTCCTTTGAGATAATGTCTCCATTCCTTCAATAATCGTATGACTGAAAGCATTTCTTTGTCTGAAATGGGATAATTCTGTTCTGCTGGTTGCATACTATGAGAAGTGTAGGCTACAGGATGCCACTTGTCTTCTTTCTTAATGGAGAGCACAGCTCCCATGGCATAATCTGAAGCGTCAGCCTCTAAACAGAATTCGCAATCAATATCTGGATAAGCTAAAATAGGGGCTGTTATGAAAGCATTCTTAAGCATTTCAAACGATTCTTGTTGAGCTAAGCCCCATTCAAATGAGACTTCCTTTTTCAAAAGATCATTAAGTGGTCTAGCCACTTGAGAGAAATTGGAAATAAATTGGTGATAGAAGTCAGCAAGTCCTAAAAAGCTTCAGACTCCTTTTATGTTTGAGGGAATGGGCCATTGCATGATGGCCTCTACCTTCTTTGGATCCATAGAAATGCCGTTTTTCCCCACAATCATGCCAAGAAAATCTACTTCTGTGACACAAAAGCAACATTTGGGGGCTTTCACAAAGAGGTCATTCTCCTTTAATCATTTTAATACTTCTAGCACGATTCAATCATGTTCTGCTTGGTCCTCTGTTTTGGTGAAAATTAATAGATCGTTGATGTAGACCACTACTACATCATCCATATCAGCAAAGATTTCATTCATTATAGCCTGGAATGTGGCTGGGAAGTTGCATAATCCAAAGTACATCACAAGGGGTTCATATGCTCCTCAGAAGCATACAAAGGTGGCCTTCCATTCATCACCCTCTTTGATGCGAACATTGTTGTATCCCCATCTTAGATCCATTTTGGTAAATAATTTAGCATCTTTTAACTTGTCAACAAGCTACGAAATCAAAGGCAAAGGATAATTATTTTTGATGGTGTGCTCATTCAAATATCAGTAGTCTTGTACCATACGTTTACCACCATCTTTCTTAGGAATGAAGAATACAGGGGAGGTTTGCAGAGACTTTGATGGATGAATATAGCCTTTCTGCATCTGTTCATCTAGGAATGCAGTGACTTCTTCTTGTTCATCAATCAAAAGTGGAATGATTCTTTCTTTGCAGGGTTTAAAATTGTCCTGCAATTCAATTGCATGATCCCATGGTTTTCTTAATGGCATTCTTTCAGAACCTTTCTTTGAGAAAACCATAAGATAGTCGTGATATTCTTTTGGGACTAATTGTTCAGGGGGAATCTCTTTAGGTTGTACACATTCTAGTACTTTCTTTTGATCATCATTCCTTTCTAAGGAATTTATCCAATGATACACTTGATAACTTTGATCTAGCTGTTCTTTTCGAAGCATCTGTAAAAACTTGCTTGGGGTGGAATCACCTTGTTGGAGATTTTGACAGTGTTGGGGACATCTTGTCAATCTAACTGATCCAGTAGTCCAATCTATATTGGGGTTGTGGCGCTGTAACCACTTATACCCTAGAATAAACTTGAACTTTCCTAGATCGGTGACCTCTGCTGTTAATTTCTCACGATGATCTTCATATTTCATAACAAGTTGACAGTTATGCATTATCTTTCCAGCAGCATTTAAGGTACCATCTGTGTTGTACACCGCTATAGGGTGTCTCAAAGGGGTTAAAGGTAAATGAAGATGCTGTGCAAAACTTTGATCAATGAAGATTGCGTTTGCTCCAGAGTCTAGGAGGGTGGATGTTTTAGTGAAAGGGATATTGATCTTCAGGGTTATCTTTATCAGGAGAACTATATCCTTTTGGGAATTAATCGTTCTCAAGAAATGAAATTCTTCCTTCTGGGATTCAGGGATAAGATTGTCTAGATCTTGTTCTGTTAGATTTGGATACATTGTTCTGACATCATGTCATTTCTGTTCTGGTGTGGGAATGGAAGTGTCCATACTTCTTATCTCCACTACTTCTGGAAAAACTTTCTCTTTCTTGGTTATATGTGAATCAAGCACTGGTGTTTTGTCCCAGCCAAGCTCATCATCTAGATGAGACCTGCATGACAGCAAAGATAAAGTTTCTTCTATTTCCAGAATAGCGTATTGATTCAGGCTTCCTTCTTTCCCAGACTTAGGGGGTTGCTCTACTCTTTTCCCTTCTTGGAAATGGTTTTGTAATCTTGGAACCAGGCACGAGCTTCATCAAAGCCCATACCGGCAATGGATTTACTCCAATCTTGTTCTTTTCCTTTGGAGGTATGCTCATTTGGTAAATCTTCTGTATTCATTTCCTGGATGTTTCAGGAGGGCCGACCCATAGCGCACCATTTGGCATGTCCTCCTCCGAGGAACTTGCATTTGTCACATGCCTTTTTTGGTTTAGGACACTTAGAGGCTATGTGGGGTCCTTGGCAGTTGAAGCATTTCAGGGGTTGAAGGTTCTGCTCTTTTTGGATGGCATCTACGTCCATAGCATTTGGATCTTGATGAGGTCGTGAGATTCTATCAGCAGTTCCTTGCCATATGAATCCTAACAACTCTTGCCTTTCTCCGTACTCTTTGACTTTTGCCATGAATGTGAAGCAGTCTTTATATCAACCATCTCATAGGAAAAGATATTTGACCATATCTTGATTCATGTTTCTTTCCATAATCTGCAAGATACGATCTCCGTCATATTTAGCTGTAGCAAGATAATTTTCCAGTTTTACAAGATATTGGGCTACCGTCATTTTATCAGTTTGTTTCAGATTCTTGATTTGTTGTCTAGCCCATTCTTTCTCATTGGTTAAGTGGAAATGAAGCTCTATGAGCTTCTTGAATTCAGGCCAATTTGTGGGATCTTCTTTTAAGATCTTATTCAGATGGGCACATGCGAATGCTCCAGCATTGCCTTTAGTCATTCAGGATAGTATGGCTTTAACTCCAGCTTCTCCACAGAGTACACCAATGTTCTCCTGTCTCCATACTTGTGCTTTTGTCCACCATTCTTCGAACTTTCTTCCTCTCGTACTGTTATATTCTCCTGGATCTGCTACAATTTTGGTGATTCTAGCACCACCATGGGAGGATGGCTTTGCTTTGACTTGTTCTTCCATTTCCTCCATGTCTTCTTGCAGTTTCTTGTTTTTGCATAATATTTGTTCCATAGCCCGGCTATGAATATTGAGATATTCTTTGAGATAAATTCCCAACTGGGATAAATCATTTTTTGAAGATCCGACTAGCACATCAAGCATATTAGATAGATGCTCTGGTAATGCCATGATTTAATCAAAGGCGGCGATTGTGGCATTGTCGTCATCCCGATCTGATCTTACTAGTTCAGGAACATGCCAGTCGTTTTCGTTAAACCAACCTCCACGACATCTCCAATTGTCTCCGGAGGCTTTAGTCAGGCTTACTATGCTGAAACTTAATCCAAAGGGGTTTTCTTTGGTCTTATAGATGTGTACTACTGCGAGTATAGGTGCATTGCATTCAACGACTTGTTTTATGATCCAGCAAATGACAAGGGTGCAGACAAGAAAAATTCCAATAAAGATGGCAAGGATGAGCTCAAATGTTGAGATCATTTAGTAATTTTGACAGTTGTGTGGGTGCTGTTGGAGTCCTTCTCCAAAGATCCAACTGTTTGAGGTTGCGCTAGTTGCAGGGACTACTCCTATGAAAGCAGAGTAAGGCGTGCAAAGAGTTTTGCTTTTGTTTCCTACGAAGAGGATTGGGACTTGTGAATCAGTTGTGTACTTAGCAATCCACCTAAGGAAGTAGATTGTGATGAGGTAAAATGTCAGATTAAAAAGGAGAAGAATGACAATCAATTGCATTCAATATTTGTAAG
>JBBPUB010000218.1:0-22094 GCA_038094415.1 Xerocomus alliaceus | reverse complement strand
TAGAGATGTACCACAGTTTCAGCAGCATCTTGCCAAAAGGATTTCAGAAGACAAGCATGGTACTAAATTGCTTCAGCTTTCTTGAGGAGAGTGTGATTAAATTGCTCTGCATGGCCATTCTGCTGTGGAGTATAAGGAATGGAAGTCTAATGTGTGATGCCATGTTTGGCAAAGAAATCACACAAAGAAGACCCAATAAATTCCCCCCCACAATCTAAACATATGGAAGAGAGAGTAAGGCCAGTAGCAGACTCCACCCAAGAAACCATGTTGTAGAAATGCTAAGAGATGGCAGACTTCTCACAGACATATGCTAGCAAGGCATATCCAGAGTGATCATTAATGAAAGTAAGAATGTATCTTGTATGAGAGTAAGACTCAACCAGTAAGGGTCCAACAAGGTTGGTATGAACTAGACCAAGTGGACAAGTAGCATGCTTTGAAGAGTTAGGAAAGGATTGTTCATGTTACTTTCTCTGTAAACAATCAGAGCAAGGTGCAAGAGTGTCTTTTAAAAGAGGAGATATGCCTTTGGTTTGAGTCAAGGTATGATGAAGAGCATTATGAGAAGGGTATTCAAAATGATTGTGCCAAAGCTAATGAAGGGAAGTTGTTACATACCAGTCCAACTCTGGTACTCTGGTGTCATCTCTGACACATCTCTGGTGTGATCTCCATGATACCCTTTCACCTAGTTTCTCAAACATTCAATTTGTAGATTCTTCTAGTTAGTTCTACCCCTACTTCTCTGGTATCTGTTTTCCCAAACTCCATCTTACTCATCCGATTACTTATCCTTATTCATACCTTACAAATCTCCTCCATTCCATTACTAATCCAATGCAACTCCATAGTATAAATACTGTACTTCCAATCTATACATTCTTCAGTTTGAATATCAACTTAGTCTCCTTCAGACAAATCTGACCTCAAGCCTAGTGCTCATCTGACCTCCAACTCCAAGGATAGCAAGTACAAGGGCACGACACATAAGTCCTGTGCCAAAAGTCCTTGCCCACTCCATTTCACTCTTCTCCTCCTTGCCCTTCCTCTGTCACTCTATTCTGGACCTTGTCAGACTTGTTCAGAGGAACCAGACTTAACAGGCTCATAACCTATTGAGATAGCAAGGCTATCTCAATGCACACAGGGAGAAGAGATTTATAAATCAAGTTGGAAACTGTTAAGATTGGTCACTCCAGTCCTCCAGAAGGAAGTCCATGGGCACAGGAGTAGGAGCAGAGTAGTGAAGCGGAGGGGTGAGTCTCAGCACAGGACTTATGTGTCGCACCTTGCATAGGTTCAACTCTTTGGAGGAGGGATGTGAGGGAAGGGAGGAGACAACTGGAGTTATCCAAATTGATATTCAGACTGAGGAGTGTATAGTGAAGTAACTACGATATTTATACTACTGGAGTTGTATCGCATTACTAACAGAGTAACTGTGGAACAGGATGATAAGTAAGACAGGAATGAGAAACCCAGAGCTGTGCACCAGAGATGTGATATGCTGGACTGCACATCTAAGAACGAAGATCCAACAAAATGGACAGGCACAGCCAATCAGAGAACAAAGATGAACATAAAAGGAAAAGTCACATGGGTCTGGAGATCCTACACACACGAACAGAGGAGATCACTCTAGAGTTGTTGAGGATGTCATATCCCAGACTTCAACTCCAGTCAGTGCAGCATAACTCTGGCACAATCTACTCAGGAAGGTGTTTCTCACCTCCAGACTTTGTTCATTATAGTACCCCTTGTTCTTCTTATCTTACATCTCCTTTAGTATTAGTTCTGCAGTCTCCATTCTCTGTCACTTAGAGTTCATTATGGAGCATAGCTTCGGTGACTGCTAACACCGGTCACAGCTCCAGACTTCATATTACCAGACTCTGTCCTATGCACTCCATTCTAGTGGTGTTTTTTAGTAGTATATATATTCTGTACAATTCCGCTGTACTCTCCTCAGTATGAATATCAATTAAGTTTCCTCCACTTCCTCCAGTCTCCTTTCCTCTATCCTCTTCCTTAACTCTGTCTCAATGAGGACCGGACTAGAGCAAGAGCACAACACATATGTCCTGTGCTAAGTCCTCACACTCCTAAGTCCACCTGTTACTATCTCCATCCAGACTTCAGTCCACCTCTGTACTAACCTCTGAACCTCCACCCCACTAGCTTGGACTTATCTGGAGTAATACCCCAGAGGGACCAGACTTAACAGTATATTCGTACTCACACCTTGTTCTAGTCCTCAAGACCTCATGTCTCATACCCATACTTACAATACTCACTTCAGAACCATGGCTACCTTCGGTAGTCCCCATAGTATTCCTGGCAAATACGTCAGCTTCACTGCTTGTGGCCATGTCCCCTCAATTTCTGATATTTTTGGACGTAACTCCCATCTGACAGCACTGCCTTCAGAACAATCTCTGCCATCTCCTCGTTTTTGGGAGTTGGCTGGTGACTGGTCTCACTCCTGGTTGTCAATTTGTTCAGCGCCTGAGATAGGTGGCTTGTGAGGACCTCCTGGTGGTGCTGGTGGCCCTCCGCCCCTGGACCCTGGCAATGGTGGTGATGACAGTAACAGTGGTGACGATCCAGACAATAATCTGCCCAGTGACAACCCTGATCAACCTGATGATGATCTGGCCTCTGAATCTGAAGATGATGATCTCAATCATGTACTACTAGCTTATGAACCATTCGCACAGCTTGCTAATGCAATCCTGGACATGACAAGAGTGGCCCTCAGACATAACAACAACTCCAATACCCTGAAAGCAAAGGTCCAAGAGCCAGATCCGTTCAATGGAATGGATTCCAAGAAGCTCTGGCCTTTCGTCATTCAGTGCAAACTGAACTTTCAAGTGAATCCAAGGACCTATCGCACCGATAGAATTAAGGTAACATTCACGCAATCATATCTCAAGGGTGTAGCCCTAGATTATTTTGAACTGGACTTGCTTGGGACCGAACCCCTGCATCTCCGGCCAAAGTGGATGGACGACTGGCAGACGTTTTTATACGAACTGCAGTCCAACTTCAGACCCCACAACCCTGTCACTGATGCAAAAGCTCAACTTGAGTGACTGCAGATGAAGGACTCACAACATATCACTAGGTATATTGTCAAGTGGGATTGCCTGGCGAGCCAGGTCCAGGATTGGGGCCACGGTGCACTCCACTGAAGTTTCTACATGGGACTTCCAGACCAGATCAAGGACAAGGTCTCTTGTCTTGGCAAGCCCAACACCCTCATCAAACTCCACGAGATGGCCCAAAGGATAGACCATCAGTATTAGGAGCGAAAGGAGGAAATCTCCCGAGCAACCAAGCTGAGTGGCTCAAACTCTGGAGGCCACTCCAATAACAAATCCACCTCATCAACAAATAACTCCAGCACCTTCAACAAGCCCAAGAACGAATCCAAGTCCAAGGGATCTAACTCCTCACCCTCCGAATCCTCTGGAGGTGGTAAGAACTCACCTAAGAATAGAGATGCTAACAATGCCGATAGCATCTCCACCAAGTTGGGCAAGGACAGCAAGCTTCTCCCTAAGGAGTGCCAACACTGCCTTCACCAAGGTCTCTGCCTGTTCTACAGGCAATCTGGGCACACCACCAAGGAGTGTCTGAAATCCAGCTCTAGAGCTTCGAAGGCTCATGCTGCTGCGGCTACTCCAGCAGAAGCCTCAACAAGCTCTGCTTCTTCAGAGGCGAAAAAATAGAGTGCAGCTCCCGTAGAACTGCACGGTCCAGGAGTCGCGTTATTCCTGATCATGCACCTCTGTCATATGCTGTTTCTACTCTGGAACTCCACATCCAACTCCTTGACAACTCCAGAGTGATCTCCTCCATTCACGTGTGTAGGATCTCCGGACCCACGTGACTTTTCCTTTTATGTTCATCTTTGTTCTCTGATTGGCTGTGCCTGTCCATTTTGTTGGATCTTCGTTCTTAGATGTGCAGTCTGGCACATCGCATCTCCAGTGCATAGCTCTGGGTTTCTCATTCCCATCTTACTTATCATCTCGTTCCACAGTTACTCTGTTAGTAATGCGATACAACTCCAGTAGTATAAATATCATAGTTACTTCACTGTACACTCCTCAGTCTGAATATCAATTTGGATAACTCCAGTTGTCTCCTTCCTTCCCTTACATCCCTCCTCTGAAGAGTCGAACCTACACAAGGTGCAACACATAAGTCCTGTGCCAAGACTCACCCCTCTGCTCCGCTACCCCGCTCCTACTCCTGTGCCCACAAACTTCCTTCTGGAGGACCGGAGTGACTGATCTTAACAGTATATTCAGACTCCCATTTGTGTAGGTTCTCCATCACCATCAAGCATGAGCAGTCGTCAGTACTACCCATCCCAATGTAAAGCCCTTCAGTCCGTGTTTGGTAGTTATTGCTCCATCCCAGACAACCTCCTCAGCATCTCTGCTCACCCTCAGTCCTCTGCCTCTGCGCACCTCACGCACCATGGGAGCCATGTCTCCACAACCCCTAGAGCATCTATGGACACTCTGCCACCTGAAGATAGACGTACTCAGTCCCCCCTGTCGCACCCCGCTCATTCCAGTGCTCACTCCACTCCTAGGAACAGCACTCTGCTTGCCTTCAAACCTTTCACACAATTGGCTAATGCCAGCAAAGCTATGAACTCCAAACTCCTGTTCAACTCCGCTTTGACCACTCCTAAAATCCATTCACCAGATTGTTTTGATGGTCTCCATCCATTGAAACTCCATTCCTTCGTCACACAATGTGAACTTAACTTCCAAGCTTGCCCATGCTTGTTTCACACTGATTGAGCCAAGGTCACATTTGCACAGTCTTACCTCTCTGGCACCACATTAGAATATTTCAAGCCAGACCTCCTCAGAGTTGACACTTCGCAGGATCGTTCATTATGGATGGATGATTGGTATTCATTCCTTCATGAACTTCAGTCGAATTTTGGCCCTCATGACCCAGTTGCCAATGCTGAGACAGCCCTTGCATCACTCTGCATGTCTGACTCCGAAAGGATCTCCCAATACATAGTTGAGTGGAATCGCTCCGCTTCTCAGGTCTGAGAATGAGGCTCCAGTGCACTCCTCCAAAGCTTCTACTTAGGACTTCCTGATCGCATCAAAGATGAGCTCTCTCGTCTTGAGAAGCCCTCCACTATCTATGAACTCTGTTTTATGGCTCAGGAGATTGACCGCCAGTATTGGAAACACCAGAAAGAACAAACTGGTAACCCTCCTCCCTCCTCCAACTTGTCTTCATCAACTCCATCTGTCTCCGCAACTCTGGATGAGCCTTCCACAGATCCTCTCTCTTCCTCAGACATTCCCACTAAAGCATCACCTGCGACTCATGACCTCCCATCCTCCAATTCATCCGACTCTCCAACTCTGCTCTTGGGCTCTAACGGTCGCCTTCGTCCAGAAGAACAACTTCACCACATCAACCTTGTGCTCTGTATGTTCTGCAGTTCCACAGGACACTCCATGATCTCTTGTTCCCGCTCTGACTCTCATGCCACTATGATGCATGCATCTGTTCCTTCCTCTGTGTCCTTGAGTTCCTCCGACACCTCTTCATCATTGGATGATTGACTTTTGCTCTTCTCTGGACCTCTGTCCTTCCTGTCCTCATTCCTGTACTATCTAGTATCTGGTATATTCTGTTTAATTTTGTTCCCTCCGATACTCCGATTTCGTTTTCACCTGTGTTTACTTGTCCTTTTTCCCATTCATTTATTTCTTGTCTTTCCTTTCTGACCTTTTGCCCCTCTGGTCCTGCCATATCCCAACTCTGCACCTCCTCTGTTATTCCACCGTGTTGACCTGATGCACTCTGTATTAGGTGTAGCATTCTGATGCATACTCCGCATACCTCATTGAGTTTCAGACTCATGCACCATCGGATACCACTCAGCCCTCCCACTTTTTTGTCCATTGACAACTTGAGTTTGGGGAGCAACTCTTCTGGGTACTGATGTTCGAAATGCCAACCCCCCAGGCTCACTCTATCCTGTCTGCTGTGACTTCGTTCCTCCGGACATCCGCCTTTTGGCACCTCTGTCTGCTCACCTTTCCTTGGCCTCCACATCCTCTCTACTGCTTCAGCTTAAGAGGGGAATAGGAGTCCACCTGCATCATTCCAGTCTTACTCCTCTGCGCTTGCGTCCTCTGTACATATCCGCACTCTACGTGCACTCTGCACACCTCTGCACCACTCCTATGGTAGTTCCTTCCATTCTGAGTTCACTGCATCCTTCCATTTAACTCCATTGCTATTTATACAAGTCCGAGAAACTAATACTTTATACTACAGGGGCAAAGGTAGCAACATCCTGGACTCCTCATAGTTCTCCCTCAGCCCTTCCAACTCTCCAGCTGCCTTTGCCGTGTCCTCCTTCACCATCTCCTCCTCCAGATCATCGAATGCCTCTGCTTCCTTGAGCTCCACAAGCCAGTGGAGTAGGTGAGTCTGGGTCCGGACATGGTTATCCAATGACTGGATCACCAGCTTGATGCCTCAAAGGGCACACTTGATGTCACTCTCTCCGCTTGGCCCTGCCTCTGTCTCCGCATCCTCTCGCACCTTCTTGCATGACCTTGGGTCTTCTTCCACCCCCATTGTGTGCCTCCATTTGGTCACGGGTTTCTTCATCACGGGCTTCTCTGGTGCCTTGCCATCTCCGGGGTGTACACATTTTGCCTTTGCCTTTTGACAGGCAATACAGGACTTGGACTTGCCTGTGCCCATTTCACACAGCTCATCCCTTGACTTGCACCAGTTGCATGGTGGCAGCACCTTCCCCTTGCCTTTGTCTGCGGTCTGCACAACCTGGACTTGCTCGGCCTAACGACAAATCAGTAGTGTCTGTATTCACAGAACACGACCACTCACCCATTTCTTGGCCACCTCCACCACCTCCTTGCACCTCTGTTCCACTATCTCCGCCCGCCTCTTCTCCTCCACTGCATGCACCTTTGCCTCGGCCTTCTTCCATGCTATCTCCTTGGCCTTCCTCTTTGCCTCTTCCTGTCATCACCCTCGCTCCGCAGCCTTTACAGCTACAGTCAAATCATCATCATCAATCTTCTCCTGGATGTCCCCCCAGGTCCATTTGGTGATCTCCGATAGCAGGAAGGGGAGGTTGGATGGGTTAGTCATGTTACTGATGGTGGGAGAAAATCAAAGACTAGTCACGTGTCATCTGGGTTTATATACCCAGCCACAAATTCGGACTCTGACTAACAATCAATGGAGTCATGCAGGTTGACCAAACTTAACACAACTCCACACCCAAACTCCACACCCCACTCAGCCACATGGCCTTCAAGGGTTCAGGCCTAAGAGGGGGATACTGTCATATGCTGTTCCTACTCCGGAACTCTGCATCCAACTCCTTGACAACTCTGGAGTGATCTCCTCCATTTGTGTGTGTAGGATCTCCAGACCCATGTGACTTTTTCTTTTATGTTCATCTTTGTTCTCTGATTGGCTGTGCCTGTCCATTTTATTGGATCTTCATTCTTAGATGTGCAGTCTGGCACATCGCATCTCCAGTGCATAGCTCTGGGTTTCTCATTCCTGTCTTACTTATCATCTCATTCTGCAGTTACTCCGTTAGTAATGTGATACAACTCCGGTAGTATAAATATTGTAGTTACTTCACTGTACACTCCTTAGTCTGAATATCAATTTGGATAACTCCGGTTGTCTCCTTCCTTCCCTCACATCCCTTCTCCGAAGAGTCAAACCTACACAAGGCGCGACACATAAGTCCTGTGCCGAGACTCACCCCTCCGCTCCACTACCCTGCTCCTACTCCTGTACCCACAGACTTCCTTCCGGAGGACTGGAGTGACCGATCTTAACAACCTCAGGAACTCTATCTCAATGTGTCTGCTCTTTCTGATTCTAATTCCCTTAAACCTATAGTATCCATTCCAACCTTTAGTCTGTCCTCCATCTCGTGTCTACTTGACTCCGGTTCTACCCACTGCTTCATAGATTCCACATTCGTTAATACCCACAAAATCCCTATGAACTCCATTTTCCCGCTTTTCCTTCATCTCTTCGACAGCTCCTCTATCTCTGACATCAACTCCACTGTAGACCTTCCAATCCTCTTTCCATCTGGCAAAACCATCTCCAATACATTCTATATAACCTCGCTGGATCCCTCTTCTGCGATAGTATTAGGGCACAGCTGGCTCACCCACTACAATCTGTCAATTGATTGGGTATTGGGCAGCATCACGTTCTGGACTTCCACAGGTGGGGTGCCAACCCTGACATCAACCTCCAAGTCTCCCAAGCCAAACTCCGTTCCTCTTCCTCCATCACCTGACAATCTGTTGGATTTTAAGCCACACATCTCAGACAGTGACAAGGCCGGGTAGCCTAGTGGTTAAGGCAATCCCAGTACTCTTGGGAAGTCCCAGGTTCGAGTCCTGGTCTGGCCAGATTTTCCCTCTGAGTTTTCCTAGTCAACACAATCACCCCGCTCATCCTCTGAAGACTACACCCCCGGATTTGCCTAGAGCCCCTGGGCTTACATGCCCAGCAATCTCCTTCGTCAACACAGCCACGTTCAATCACACTTGCAAGTTGGAGAGCTCTGTTCCCTTCACCCTTTCTCTTCGAGATATTAACTCCGCTAAAGCTCGCTCAGTTACAGTCTCCAACACTCTGGAGGTACCTCCAGACCTCTCTGGAGTTCCCTCAGAGTACCATGACTTTGTGGATGTCTTCAGCAAGAAGAAGGTGGATACGCTCCCTAAGCACCATCCCTTTGACCTGAAGATTGATCTCGAGGAAGGTACCAAACCTCCAATTGGTTGGCTCTACTCCCTCTCCCCCACAGAACAGGAGGCCCTTAAGGACTTCTTAGACAAACACCTCCACATCAGCTTCATCCGGCAATCTACATCTCCACATGCTGCACCGGTGCTCTTCATCCACAAGAAGGATGGCTCTCTCCACCTCTGTGTTGACTTCCAAGGTCTGAACAAGATCATGAAGAAGGACCGTTACCCACTACCCCATACCTCTGATCTCCTGGAAGCCCCTAGCGGTGCCAAGATATCCACCAAGCTCAATCTCCAGCATGCATATCATCTAGTCCGCATTGCTGCTGGAGATGAGTGGAAGACTTCCTTCCGCACCCACTACGGATTCTATGAATGGTTGGTAATGCCCTTCGGTCTCACCAATGCTCCAGCCGCCTTTCAGCGTTTTGTCAATTCCATATTCACTGATATGTTGGACGTTTCCGTTGTGATCTATCTCAACGACATTCTTATTTACTCCCAAGACATTGCCTCGCACCACAAGAATGTCCAGGAAGTCCTCCGGCATCTCCACGCTAACAGTCTATACCTGAAGCCGGAGAAGTGCAAGTTCCATTTGGAGTCTGTCGAGTACCTCGGTTATATCCTCTCTTCCTTCGGGCTCACTATGGCCCTGGACAAGGTCAAAGCGATTCAGGATTGGCCAGAGCCTCGTAAGGTTAAGGACATTCAGTCCTTCCTTGGCTTCACCAATTTCTATTGTCGCTTCATTCAAAACTACTTGGACATCGTGATCCCACTCACACAGCTCACTTGCAAAGAAGTTCCCTGGAACTTCTCCGACGACTGTCAAAAGTCCTTCAATCGGCTGAAGGAAGCCTTCATCTCCACTCCTGTGTTAATCCATTGGACTCCAGATGCTCCCATTACCGTCAAAACCAACGCCTCCAATTATGCCATCGCCAGCATTCTATCCATCACTAGCTTCAACTCCGAACTCCATCTGGTCGCATTCTACTCCTGCACCCTTACAGGGCCAGAGTTAAACTATGACATGCATAACAAGGAGCTGTTGGCGATTTTTGAGGCATTTAGGAATTGGCGTCACTTCCTTAAAGGCTCTGGATTCCTGATTGACATTGTTACCAATCACAAGAATCTTGAGTATTTCTCCACCACTAAGCTCCTAACACACTGCCAGGCCCGCTGGTCTGAATACCTCTGCCAATTCAATATGGCAGTCTGTTACCGGCCTGGTAAGCTCAGAGCCAAACCTAATGCGCTAACTAGACATTGGGACATCTACCCAAAAGAGGGGGATAAAGACTACGCTCGTGTCAACCCCAACAATTTCTGGCCCATATTCACCCATGAACAGCTTGCTGCATCTCTTTGCATGACTTACTTAGCTACTCCGACACTCCAGGCTTCACTCCTAGTCAATGTTGAGCAACTCCACTCCAACATCCTCTCCTCTCTTCCTAATGATCCAGTCACATCCCACATCCTTTCCTCTGAGTCTATTGACGACCCTCGCTGGACAGTCAACCCTGAAGGATTCCTACTCCAGGACAATCACATCTATGTCCCTGAAGCTGAAGATCTCTGGCTCTGGATTCTCCACTACTTCCATGATCACCCCGCTGCAGGTCATTTCAGCCAGAACCACACTTTGGAACTCATTTGCCATGAGTATACCTGGCCAGGCATCCGCACCTTCATCAAGGACTATGTTAGTTCCTGTACATCCTGTGCTTGCACCAAGGTTCCAAGGCACCGGCCTTACAGACTCCTCAAGCAGCTACCAATTCCAGAGAAACCATGGAACTCCATTGAAACGGCAGAACCCTCATGGGAACTTGAACCGGCTCTACTACAACTATCAGCTAAGAAAAGAGTAGGGACTATTAACTTGTTCTGTTGAGGAAAGAGTTGAGGTGGCAGAGTGGCTTAGTAGTTGAGTTCTGGAGAAAACCAAGAGACTAGACTGGGAATCTATCCAGTGTCGTCCTTGGGGTTTATATACTACTATACTATTTGTACATGTTTGTCTAACCCTAATACCTGATTAGGTAGAATGCTATGCCTACACAGTAGGGTTACAACTAAGGTAAGAGTCCATGCTGTAGCTATCCAATAGCGATAAAGGCATACCACAGCCTCTAGGGCTGAGGGGAACGGTAATGAATAACACGTTTGATACTGCGGGTGGCAGATCAAATGGAAGCGAAGCTGCAGCAGCAGTAATGAACTGGGCTGTGTCATAGCCATGCACAGCACGGAAATGAAAAGAATCACACGGTGATTAAAAGGGCATTGGCTACATGCGTTAGAAGTCTAGAAAGGACACGGTAATGACTGTGACAAAGAATAGCCAAATGGAGATAGATCTGATCAGGAAGAAGAGCAGAAGATAAGCACGATCAGATTAGTCATGAAATGATAAGATAAGATCAAGCAAAAAGTATACGCTAAGTCCATTGCGATGAAGAGTCTACCAGAGACTGTATACGAGACGGCAAGGATTGTCACACTACCCCCTGTTTAAGGATCATTGTCCAAATAATCAAAGGGGAGACAATGAGTCGCGACAGTGGTTATGTTCTCGGGACGTTTTTGAAAAAGGAAAAGAAACTGATCGGGTTCAATGGTAAGGGCTCGCGGAGCCAAAGGGTGCTGTTTATAGAAGTCGGAAATAGCCTCTTTGGCATTAGTGAGGTTGGAACGTGGTTCCCAAGTTCTGTCAGTTTCATCATATCCTTTCCAGTGTACCAGATATTCCAGTTGGCATTGCTGATATCTGCTATCCACTATGAAATCTACTTCCCACTCGTTATCTCTGTCCTCGGTGACCTTGACAGGACCAGGCCGTTCAACTGGCTGGCCTTCTAGGCGTTCCTTATAAGGTTTAATTCGAGAGATATTGACAACTGGATGGATCCTCATGGATCGGGGAAGTTTTAGTTCCACTGCATTGGTTCCCATCATCTTAGTAATGGTAAATGGACTGAGCCATCTTTCAGAAAGCTTCTTTGATGCACGTGTGAGTTTAAGGTTTTCTGTGGATAACCAAACTTGTTGGCCTATATGATAATCGGGGGAATTACTGCGAGATTGATCTGCATATTTCTTCTGATGTGCCTGTGCTGCTTTCATGTTCTGCTGTACTTGATCAAATGTGGCAGCCATCTCATCAGCAAATCTTACTGCAGCGGGTGCTTTATCCGTCTTTAGCAGTTCTATTCCCATCCTGGAGTGGTATAAATGCATGGCTTCAAAGGGGGTCTTCTTCATAGAAGTGTGTTGTTTAGAGTTAATGGAAAACTGGGCAACGGCAAGCCAATCTGCCCATTGATCTCGTTTTTCAGAACAGAAGATTCTCAAAAATTTCTGTACTTCTTTATTAACAATCTCTGATTGACCATCTGTTTGAGGGTGCAAACACAGTGCGCTTGCTTTCAATAGATAAGGCTTTGTTGATCTCCGTCATTACTTGCACAGCAAATTGTGGTCCTCTATCTGAAACAATGGAAGATGGAAGGCCATGATGCTTCCATACATGATTGAGAAACAATCGTGCCGTATCCAGGGCACTACACTGCTTAGTGCAAGGGATAAGTTCAACTTCTTTTGAAAATCGATCTATGACTGTGAGAATTGAATCAAAAGATCTAGATCTCGGAAGATCAGTGATGAAATCCACAGAAATATGACTCCAGGGTTTTTCCGGGATTGGTAAAGGTTGTAATAACCCACTAGGGGCCTTATTTGTTCCTTTGAATCGTTGACATCGTTCGCAATGAGTGATGTACTCTTTTACGAACATGGATATGCCTGGCCACCAATAGAATCTAGAGATCAACTCCAAAGTTTTTTCGTATCCAGGGTGACCTGCTATAGGGGAATCATGGTATAATCTGAGAATGTCCATCTTGATCAAGGCAGAGTCTGGTACGTATATGCAGCCTTGTGGATCATGCAACAAGCCATCTTCTCCTTCGAGTAAAAAGTGTTTTCTGCTGAGATGTATGGTATCTTTCTCTGTGAGCTTACAAAGCTCATTGAATATAGATTTATTGAGTCGTTCGCCTTCATTGGAGATGCGAATTGGAGTATCTTGCTCCATAGATCCAATCTGCTCCGGCGGTATTACTAACACTCCTTTATTGTCTTGATTAATACCGATAGTGTGATCCTCTCTCCTGGAGAGTGCATTGGCTTTTCCCATTGTAGCTCCAGCCTTATGAATCCATTTCAAATGGAACTGAGATAGATATTGCGCCCATCTAGCTTGTCTTCTATTGAGATCCTGTCTCGTTTGATACCATAGAAGATTTTGGTGATCATTCCAAACTTCCACTGGGAATCTGGCTCCTTCGAGATAATGTCTCCATTCTTCCAATGCTCTTATGACCAAGAGCATTTCCTTATCAGAGATGGGATAATTCCGTTCAGCTGGTTGCATGCTATGTGAAGCGTAAGCGACAGGATGCCATTTGTCATCTTTCTTTATAGAGAGCACTGCTCCTGTGGCATAGTCTGAGGCATCTGCTTCTAAACAGAATTCACAATCTATATCAGGATAGGCTAAAACTGGAGCTGTAATGAACGAGTTTTTTAGCATTTCAAATGCCCTTTGTTGCCTCGTACCCCATTCAAATGGAGTTTCCTTTTTTAATAAATTGTTAAGTGGTCTAGCCATGTTAGAGAAATCGGAAATGAATCGACGATAGAAGTTTGCCAATCCCAAGAAGCTTCGGACTCCTTTAACATTTGAGGGAATGGGCCATTGCATAATAGCCTCTACCTTCTTTGGATCCATAGAAATGCCGTTCTTTCCCACAATCATGCCAAGAAAATCTACTTCTGTGACACAAAAGCAACATTTAGGGGCTTTCACAAAAAGGTCATTCTCTCTTAATCTCCGTAATACTTCTCGTACGATTTGATCGTGTCCTTCTTGATTGTCGGTTTTCGTAAAGATCAATAGATCATCGATGTATACCACTACCATGTCATCCATATCGGCAAAAATTTCATTCATCATCACTTGGAAGGTGGCAGGGGAATTGCATAATCTGAAATACATTATGAGGGGTTCGTATGCTCCTCGGAAGCACACAAAGGTGGCTTTCCATTCATCTCCTTCTTTGATTCGTACGTTATTGTAACCCCACCTTAAATCCATTTTGGTAAATAATTTGGTGTCTTTCAACTTGTCTACAAGCTAAGAAATCAATGGAAGGGGGTAATTATTCTTGACGGTATGTTCATTGAGATATCGGTAATCCTGTACCATTCGTTTTCCACCGTCTTTCTTCAGAACAAAGAATATGGAAGATGTTTGCGGAGATTTTGATGGACGGATATATCCTTTCTGTATTTGTTCATCCAAGAACACAGTTACCTCTTCTTGCTCATTTAAAGATAGAGGGATTATCCTTCCTTTCCGTGGTTTAAAGTCGTCATGTAACTCTATTGCATGATCCCATGGTTTTCATAAAGGCATTTGCTCAGAATCCTTTTTTGAGAATACCGTAAGATAATCGTGATATTCTTTTGGAACTAGTTGTTCAGGGGGAATTTCTTTTGGTTGGACTTTCTCAAGTATCTTTTGTTGTTCTTGATTCCTTTCTAAGGAATTAATCCAATGATACACAGGATAGCTTTGATCTAGCTGTTCTTTTCGAAGCATCTGTAAAAACTTGCTCAGGGTGGAATCACCTTGTTGGAGATTTCGGCAATGCTGGGGACATCTCGTCAATCTAACCGATCCGGTAGTCCAATCTATATCAGGGTTGTGGCGCTGTAACCACTCATATCCCAGAATAAACTCGAACTTTCCTAGATCAGTGACCTCCGCTGTCAATTTCTCACAATGACCTTCATATTCCATAATAAGCTGACAGTTATGTGTTATCTTTCCAGCTGCATTTAAGGTACCATTGGCGTTATACACTGCTATGGGGTGTCTCAAAGGGGTTAAAGGTAAATGAAGACGCTGTGCAAAATTTTGATCAATGAAGATTGCGTTTGCTCCAGAATCTAGGAGGGCGGATGTTTTTGTGAAAGGTATATTTATCTTTGGGGTAATCTTTATCGGAAGGACTATATCCTTCTTAGGATTTAATGTCTGTAGGAAATGAAATTCTTCTTCTTTTGAATCAGGTAATAGATCGTCAAGATCTTCTTCGGTTAAGTCTGGATACATGGTTCGAACATCATGTCACTTCTGTTTAGGGTTAGGAGTAGAAGTTTCCATACTTCGTATCTCCATTACTTCTGGGAAAACTTTTTCTTTCTTGGTTGTATGTGAATCAAGCACCAGTGTTTCATCCCAGCCAAGCTCATCATCTAGATGAGACCCGCATGACAGCAAAGATAAAGTTTCTTCTATTTCTAGAATAGCATATTTGTTATGGCTTCCTCCTTTCCCAGATCTAAGGGGTTGCCCTAATCTTTTCCCTTTTTGGAAATCGTCTCATAGTCCTGGAACCAGGCACGGGCTTCGTCAAAACCCATTCCTGCAATAGATTTACTCCAATCTCTTTCTTTTCCTTTTCCAGATGCTTCATTCACTTCTTCAGAGTTCATTTCTCTGATGTTTTGAGAGGGTCATCCTGTGGTGCACCACTTGGCATGTCCTCCTCCGAGGAATTTGCACTTTTCACATGCCTTTTTGGGTTTCGGGCATTTTGATGTGATATGCGGCCCTTGACAATTAAAGCACTTTAGGGGTCTGGTTCCTTGTCCTTTTTGAATGGCATCTACGTCCATGGCATTTGAATCTTTCGCAGGTCTAGAGATCTGATCGGCAGTTCCTCGTCAGATGAATCCTAAAAGTTCCTGCCTTTCTCCATATTCTTTTACTTTGGCCATGAAAGTAGCACATTCCTTGTATCTGCCATCTCGTAAGAAAAGATATTTGGCCATATCTTGATTCATGTTCCTTTCCATGATTTGTAAGATACGATCTCCGTCGTATTCCACAGTTGCTAGATAATTTTCCAGCTTGATAAGGTATTGGGCTACTGTCATCTTATCGGTTTGTTTCAGATTCTCGATCTGTCGTCTAGCCCATTCCTTCTCATTAGTTAGGCAGAAATGAAGCTTGATAAGCTTCTTGAATTCTGGCCAATCTGTTTCATCCCCTTTTAGGATTTTATTAAGGTGGGCCTGTGTGAATGCTCCAGCATCGCCTTTTGTCATTCGGGACAATATTGCTTTGACTCCCGCTTCTCCTCTTAGAACTCCTAGGTTCTCTTGTCTCCATACTTGTGCTTTCGTCCACCATTCTTCAAACTTTCTTCCTCTTGTACCATCATACTCTCCTGGATCTGCTATGATCTTGGTTATTTGCGGTCCTCCAGCTCCGGAGGAGGGACCGGCTTTTACTTGTTCTTCCATTTCTAGTATGTCTTCTCACAACTTCTTGTTTTTGCGTAATATTTGTTCCATAGCCCGGCTATGTACATCGAGATAGTCTTTGAGATGAATGCCTAATTGGGATAAGTCATTTTTTGACGAACTGGCTAGCGCATCCAGTGTGTTGGCAAGGTGTTTGGGTAGTGCCATTGTTTTTTATTCAAATGCAGCAATAGTGGCGTTATTGTCTTCCCAATCTGATCTTACTAAGTCTGGTACGTGCCAGTCGTTCTCATTAAACCAACCTCCGCGGTATCTCCAATTATCTCCGGAGGCTTTTGTTGGGCTTACTATGCCGAAGCTTATTCCGAAAGGGTTTTCTTCGGTCTTATATGCGTGTATTACTGCGAATATGGGAGCATTGCGATTGACAACAAGCTTTATGATCCAGCAAATTACGATGGTGCAAATTAGAAAGATTCCAATGAGAGTGGCAAGGATGAGCTCAAACTTTGAGATCATCTAGTAGTGTTGGCAGTTGTGGGGGCATTGTTGGAGTCCTTCTCCAAAGATCCAACTGTCTGAAGTTGTGTTGGTGGTGGGAACTACTCCTATGAAAGTGGAGTAAGGTGTTCTAAAGGTCTTGTTTCAGTTTCCCATGAAGAGGATTGGGACTTGTGAATCTGTTGCGTACTTGGCAATCCACCTAAGGAAGTAGATTGTGATGATGTAAAAGATCAGGCTAAATGAGAGGAGAATGACAATTAATTGCATTCAATACTTGTAAGAGCACTGTGGGATATTTCGTAATCCTATCCTGCTCCCTCTTTCTATGCCCCTCTTTATCTCCTGCTGGTATTGCCGGCGTTGCCTTTTCTTAGGCAGTGGTGGTGCTGCAGGTGCTTCTTCGAATTCATACTCTGACCAGCCTTCCGATCTTCTTCGTTTAGAAAGGTTGAAGGTCCGACTATAGAAATCAGCCTGTACCATTGAAGCTAAAGCGTAAAATCCCCTCTCTTCTTCTGAGGGCAGCCGATGCAGTGGTGACCAATCGGTGACGTCTATAATACTTGGACCCGGGCTGCAGTCGTTCGGGTCGGGGGTAGAAGGAAGGAGGAGGTCGGGGCTGTCTTCTTCTCTCTCTTCTTTCGTAGGGGTGGATACTATAAGGGGGACGACTATGTCCTCTTCCTTCACGTCTGTGGCTGGCAATGTACTCTCTTCACAGCCATTCTCTTCTCTCAGATCTCCATTGATTGTATCTCTGACGATCGAGTCCTGATGGGGGAAGCCTGGTAAAGAAGCCTCTAACTCTCGTAAGAAGGCGGTGGCAGGCGACTCTGATCTGTTCCCACCCTCCAGGACCTGTGCGGCTGGTTCTTGCTCTTCTCTCAGCTCTGCCCGTTGGCAACCGACGATGAAGGGACGAATGGAGTGGTGGAACTGGGGAAAAGACACTAGCACTCGTTAGTACTGGTCCTGTAGTAGAGGGGGTCACTAGAGAAAATAAGAGTCTAGTCTAATGAAACGGCAGAACCCTCGTGGGAACTTGAACTGGCTCTACTACAACTATCAGCTAAGAAAAGAGTAGGGACTATTAACTTGTTCTGTTGAGGAAAGAGTTGAGGTGGCAGAGTGGCTTAGTAGTTGAGTTCTGGAGAAAACCAAGAGACTAGACTGGGGATCTATCCAGTGTCGTCCTTGGGGTTTATATACTACTATACTATTTGTACATGTTTGTCTAACCCTAATACCTGATTAGGTAGAATGCTATGCCTATGCAGTAGGGTTACGACTAAGGTAAGAGTCCATGCTGTAGCTATCCAATAGCGATAAAGGCATACCACAGCCTCTAGGGCTGAGGGGAACGGTAATGAATAACACGTTTGATACTGCGGGTGGCAGATCAAATGGAAGCGAAGCTGCAGCAGCAGTAATGAACTGGGCTGTGTCATAGCCATGCACAGCACGGAAATGAAAAGAATCACACGGTGATTAAAAGGGCATTGGCTACATGCGTTAGAAGTCTAGAAGGGACACGGTAATGACTGTGACAAAGAATAGCCAAATGGAGATAGATCTGATCAGGAAGAAGAGCAGAAGATAAGCACGATCAGATTAGTCATAAAACAATAAGATAAGATCAAGCAAAAAGTATATGCTAAGTCCGTTGCGATGAAGAGTCTATCAGAGACCATATACGAGACGGCAAGGATCATCACATCCATCTCCATGGATTTCATTGAATAGCTTCCCTCTTCAGAGGATTATACAGCAATCCTAGTAGTTGTCAATCAGTTGTCTAAACAATTGATCTTCATCCCAACTCATGATACCATCACCTCTGCTGACCTAGCCAAATTGTTCCTGATCAACATGTTCAGTAAGCACAGAGTTCCCACCCACATCACCTCCAACCAGGGCTCCGAGTTTGTATCACACTTCTTCTGGTCTTTAGGTAAAGCTCTCGATATGTGTCTTCATTTCACCTCCAGATATCATCCAGAGGGGGATGGTCAAACCGAACATGCTAATCAGACCCTCGAGCAATACCTCTGGATTTACTGCAACTATCAGCAGGACAATTGGTTGGAACTCCTCCCTCTCGCCAAATTCGCATACAACAATGCTCTAAGTGCTACTACTGGAGTATCCCCATTCTTCACTAATAAGGGCTATCACCCAAATCTGTCTATCAACTCCAATCATGACCTCACCTTGTCCATAGCCAAAGCTTATGTCGCAGACTTGGATCAACTCCATGATTTTCTCCGGTCAGAGATGGCTGAAGCTCAGAAGCGTTATCAGGGACCCACCAATGCTAAACGAAGTCCAGCCCTGGACTTCAAGATCAGTGACCAAGTGTACATGAAGGCCAAGTACTTCAGGTCTACACAACCATCCAAAAAACTATCTAAGAAGAATCTAGGCCCATTTCTGATTATTGCTAAGCCTGGTTCTCATTCATTTACCTTACGTTTACCTAACACTATGCATTCCATACATCCAGTTTTTCATGTCTCTCAATTAGAAGTCTCTACTCTGAATACTATACTAAATTGTGTCCAACTGCCACCACCTCCAGTCAAGGTCGATGGTGAGCCAGAGTACGAGATCGCAGAGATTTTAGACTCCAAGATCGATCAAAGAAGGCGTTACTGCCAACTCTTGTACTTGGTTCGTTGGTTGGGCTATGAGGGAACTGATGATGAGACCTCCTGGCTACTTGCCATAGAGTTGGAAAATGCAAGGGACCTTGTTTCAGACTTCCATGAGAGGTACCTGGACAAGCCCGGGCCACTACCCACCTAATGTCATACAACTCCAAGGTTCCCTTTCTTTCCTTCTTCTTTCCTTTCTATTCCCTTTTCTTTCTTTCTGTTTTTTCCTTTTGTTCCGACTTCACTCTGATTCAACTCCATTGCTATTTATATGAGTCTGAAACAACTAATACTCTATGGGGGCAACAGCAGCAACATCCCGGACTCCTTGTAGTCCTCCCTTATTCCCTCCAACTCTCCCATTGCCTCCACTGTGTCCTCATCCACCATCTCCTCCTCCAGATCATTGAATGCCTCTGCTTCCTTGAGCTCCACAAGCTGGCGAAGCAGGTGAGTCTGGGTCCAGACATGGTTATCCAATGACCAGATCGCCAGCTCAATGCCCCAAAGGGCGTGCTCAACGCCGCTCTCCCCACTCAGCCCTGCCTCCGTTACCACATCCTCACACACCTTCTTGTGCAGCCTTGGGTCTTCTTCCACCCCCATCGTGTGCCTCCACTTCATTGCAGGCTTCTTCATCATGGGCTTCTTCGGCACCTTGCCATCTCCAGGGCATACGCACTTCACCTTTGCCTTTTGACAGGCAATGCAGGACTTGGACTTGCCAGTCCCCATCTCGCACAGCTCATCCCTCAACTTGCACCAGTTGCAGTGGCAGCGCCTTTCCTTTGCCTTTGTCTGCGGTCTATGCAACCTGGACTTGCTCGACCTAATGACCAATTAGTGATGTCTGTGGGCACACAACGTGGCCACTCACCCTTTTCTTGGCTGCCTCCACTGCTTCCTTGTGCCTCTGTTCTGCCACCTCCACTCACCTCTTCTCCTCTGCTGCTTGCACCTCTGCCTCAGCCTTCTTCCGCACTGCCTCTGCCTTGGCCTTCTTTCACACTGCCTCCTCGGCCTTCCTCTTTACCTCTTCCTATCGTCATCCTTGCTCTGTGGCCTTTGTGGCTACAGTTATGTCATTGTCATTGATTTTCTCCTGGATGTCCCCCCAGGTCCATTTGGCAATCTCCAATAGTGGGAAGGGGAGATCAGATGTGGTGGTCATGATGAATGATGGTGGGAGAAAAATAGAGACCAACCATGTGTCATCCAGGCTTATATGCTCAGCCACAAATTCGGACTCTGACCAACAATCAATGGAGTCACACAGATTGACCAAACTCCACCACACATCTCCACACCAACTCCACACCCACACTCCACTCAGTCACACAGCCTTCAAGGGTTCAGGCCTAAGAGGGGGATACTGTTATATCCCAGACTTCAACTCTGGTCAGCGCAGCGTAACTCCAGCACAATCTACTCAGGAAGGTGTTCCTCACCTCTAGACTTTGTTCATTATAGTACCCCTTGTTCTTCTTATCTTACATCTCCTTTAGTATTAGTTCTGCAGTCTCCATTCTCCATCACTTAGAGTTCATTATGGAGCATAGCTCCAGTGACTGCTAACACTGATTACAGCTCCAGACTTTATATTACCGGACTCCATCCTATGCACTCCATTCTAGTGGCATTTTTCAGTAGTATATATATTCTATACAATTCCGCTGTACTCTCCTCAGTATGAATATCAATTAAGTTTCCTCCACTTCCTCCAGTCTCCTTTCCTCTATCCTCTTCCTTAACTCTGTCTCAACGAGGACTGGACTAGAGCAAGAGCGCGACACATACGTTCTGCACTAAGTCCTCACACTCCTAAGTCCACCCATTACTATCTCCGTCCAGACTTCGGTCCACCTCTGTACTAACCTCTGAACCTCTGCCCCACTAGCTCAGACTTATCTGGAGTAATACCCTGGAGGGACCAGACTTGACAGAGGAGTTGGATGTGGAGTTCTGGAGTAGGAACAGCATATGACAGAAACTTACTTGGTTAATTCAAGAATTGGAATGGCAATCAAGAGTGGATATGAAGAGAGTAGTATTCTGGAGTGTGACTCAATAGAAGAGATAAAGGTGTACTGGGCTGAGCTACTAAGCATAGCTCACTATCTAGCCCTTATATACTGTAAGAGATACATTTATATGTATGTACAGTAAGGATAAACATAGTAAAGACCATGGAATGACATGGAATGTTATAGAAAAAATATCTAGATATTAGTATAGCTAACAAATAGCAATAAGAACTCTTATCTATGATATCATAACAATAGATAGTGGAAATAGACCATGTTCTGGAGCAGATCACATGAGAATCATGTGACATGGTCTAGAAGGATTATAATCAGAATAAGAATTAGATAATATGAAATTGTAAATCCCAACATAGACAGTGCATCCCATGCCAGTGGAGGTCCCCCAATCAAGAAAGGTTATAGCATACACATAGGAGCAACACTCAAGTACCTACTATGCAACATTCCATTTGACATTATTAAGATCAAAGGCCAGTGGGCCAGTAATGCTTTCATCATCTATCTACACAAGCATGCACAAATCCTCACACCATACATACAAGCCAAACCAAACCTTCATATCTGCTTTCTGCAATACACACTGCCGCTGACCTACCATTGACACCAGCCATCACCCATTTTTTTTCCTTGCCTACCTTCTCTTTCTAGCACTTGAGTGAGTCTGCCCTGCTATCATCACATTGTCATTACTCCTAACACTTGGGATTTGCAGC
>JBBPUB010000217.1:0-22173 GCA_038094415.1 Xerocomus alliaceus | reverse complement strand
AAATAAGTGTCCCAATGACATGTTATTTTAAAATGGCTATATCTCAGTGCCATGACAACCAAATCACATGATCTAAGTGGTGTTAGAATGCCAAGAGCAAGTACTATCTTTGATCCTGCAAGTGTTTGATCTTGTTTGTCCCATATCTTTGGCAATTGATCCATTTGTCCAAAATGGCCCAACATTGGGACACTTTTTTGAGCCACTGTATACTATAAAAGAATATCATAGAACATGATGGAATAAGGATAACTAAGCTGTTACTAGAGAAATGGCTGTGGAGAGAAGAGCATCCTAAAACAGTGGTAACCAAAGCTATGTAGTCAAAGAAAGGAAAGCTGCAGAATGAAGGGCCATCATCAGAATGAAGTAGCATTCCATGTACTTGAAGAAGAAAGGAGGAACATACTATGGTATAAGCAAGGAAAAGAGAAGAACATAATAATGAAGAAGATAGATTGTAACATATCCAAATTAGAACCCTTAGTTTTGAATACAATTCTAGACCAGACTCAAGCTCTGTGTTACATACCACTTCAACTCCAGTACTCTCTGGTACTCTCCAGTATGGTCTCTGATATGATCTCTGGTATAATCTCCTAGATATTCTTTATCTCATCTCTTGTATTCTTAATTTGTATGATCTCCTTCTAGTTAGTCTTATTCTTAGTTCCTTCAAGCAGGTGTCTTGCTTAGTATGACAGCCTAACATCTGTCTTTGACCTATCCTAGACCTGTCTCAGATATCTATCTCTGACTTGTCTTGGACATGTTCCCAACCTGTCTCCAACTTTGATATATCATTACTCATCTGTTTCATCTTTAACAACCTGTTACATTCCATTACTAATTCACTCAAACTCCATAGTATAAATATGGTACTTTAACTTGTACATACTTTAGTTTGAATATTGAATTAGTCTCCTCCTCACACTTCCAACCTTGAGCTCTGTTGTTAAGATTGGTCACTCTAATTCTTTGAAAGGAAGTCTAAGGGAGCAGGGGGTGTTACATAAGTAGCCTGAGTTGACTACTGAGGGATAAGGAGTGCTAAGGTTAACTAGGTGCTGGGGAGCTTGAAGGTGCTGAAGGGACAAAGGGGACATGGTGCAGATACTACAGTGGACTCAAGACTATGTGTTATTGCATAGACCAAGAATGGGAAATAAGTATACATGGTGCTATGGTATATAAACTACAACTGAAAGTTATAGAATGTAATGGAACATGGACAACTAAGTCATTGTCAGAGAAATGGCTGCAGAGAGAGATAAGCATTCCAAGATAATGGTAAAGAAGGCTATGAAAATAAAGCTAAGAAGGCTACAGAATGTGAAGCCACCACCAGGATAAAGTAACATTCTTCATAAGAGATAAAGAAAGGAGGAGAGAAGCATGGAATGGTGAAGGAAAGGAGAAAGATATGATAGAAAATATACCAGATTGTAAGAATACTCCCTTCATAAACTGAAACCCCTAGTTCCAGTACTCTACTCTTAAGAGGGGCCTTCAAAGATCACCTTCACCTGTTGAATAGTATAATGTTCATATAGGCAATCATCTCAGATGTGTCCAGTCTCATCACAAGTGGAACAAACTTGTTTAGAGCAGAAGCAAGGTCCATGTCCCCAATTCTAGTAGTAGTAGCATTGGGTTCATAAGCAAGAATGAGTGTTATGTCCTGGGGCCAATGTGAGGCAGGTTGAGCAATGGTATTATGAGCAGTTTGCTCAATAATGACCTGGGAGAGGTTAAAACTCAAGAAGGGGAAGAGAAGATGTGTTGACCATTTGATAAGATAAGAAGAAAGCTGTGATTAGTGGCAATGATGTCCAAGTCAAGGGTGTATGTGGTCAGTCCCAGGGAGTTTTCTGAGTCCATGAATGTGGTAGTGGAGGACAAGGATGTAGTGAAAGATGAAGGAGGGGGTGGAGGAGAGGCAATCCTATCAACTAAGGTTGGAGTAGGAGTTATGAGAGAAGAGGGGGTAGTGGTAGGTAAAGAAGGAGAAATGATGGTATTTGGTATAGAAGCAAGGAATTCCAGATAGTGGATACATTTCTGCAGCATTAAAGAGAGATAAACATGACAAAAGGTAGGAAAAATGAGATTAGGGGAAAGCATGGTAATGTAAGTGTCAAAACCAAAGAGATAAAGAATAGACAAAATTTGTTCTGAAAGTTTGTTAATAGTTAGATGTAATGGAATACTGAACATGGGGGGAAGGTCTAAAGGAGCACATTGGTTATGGTAGTATTGGACACAAGCTGTTTCATGGAACAGACATATCAACTCCTGGGTGACTTCATCATTCTGGTAGAGAGGGAGACCCTTGACAGTGTGGAGGAGCTGAGGGTCTGTGAGAATGGCACTGTATAGGATGAACATGGCTGAGGTGGGCAAGAAGAAGGGCTGCACACGTGAGGATCTGAGATGCACATACTCAAATAGTGATGATGAGATGGACAAGGTGGGTGAAAGCATTTTCTAGTATAATATGGAAGGTGGGATCAATGGGCATTTACTAATGAGAGAGGAGAGTTGTGGCCCAATAAATGGTAACAGCAATGGTGGTGAGAAGGATGAGGCACAGAAGAATGATGGAGATAATGAGCTGATAGTCAATGCAGTCCATAATGGGTCTTGGTTATCACAGTTGATTGTGGTGTTTATAATCTGTTAGAATGAAGGTGGTGTGATGGAGATTATTTTCGGATTTCCAGATGTTTTCTAAAGGGGTGTAACCCTTCCATTTAATGAAGTAGTGATAACAACCAGGGGTCCCTTTATGGGCTAAAATGGTCTTGACTTCATACTCTTCTTTGTTATTTATAATCTCCAGTGAGGGTTTCAGGAATGATGGATCACAAGCTTTTGTTTGTTTAAAGGAGAAAAGAAGGAAAGTGTGGAACATATCATGAATTTTCCAGAACTTGGGAAGCTTGAGGTAATAGACTAATGAAAAGAGGACTTGGGTGATTTTAAATGGTCCTACTTGCTTAGGCACTAATTTTCTAGAAGGGAAGGGAATGTGGAGGTGGATGGCTTCCAACCATATCTTATCTCTGACTTTTCAGGGAAAGAATTTGTGTGTTTGGTGCCTAATCATTGCCAGTCTGGCCAAGTCATGAGTAGCAGATGCTTTATTTCTAGCCTTGATCAGGACATTCATCCTAGAGGAGAGTGCTGGGATAAAGGTTTTGGTAAGGGTAGGGAATGCTTTTGGTTCATAGCCCATCATTAGACTGAATGGGGACTTCTAAGTGGAAGAGTGTGGGCAAGAATTGTGCTGGAACTCAGTGGTGGTAAGAAACTTGACCCATTCATGGGGGTTATTTCCACAAAAGATTCTCAGATATGTTTTCAGTTCCTGGTTGGTTCTTTCCATTTGACTATCTGTCTGTGGATGATATGCAGTGGATAGTTTGACACCATAGTGAAGTAGTCTGGCTAACTCTCAAGCCAATGCAGAGGCAAACTAAGGTCCCCTATTTGAGATGATTGAGTCTTGTAGTTCAAACCATTTGAACACATGGTCATGAAAGAGACATGCCACCCCTAACATGTCAATGGTTTTGTGACAAGGAATGAGAATTACCTCCTTCATAAGTCCATGGTCAACCATGACCATAACAGAGTCAAAACCTTCTAAAGGGGGCAAGTTGGTAATCAAGTTGATAGATAGTTGTTTAAATGGAAGGGTGATGGTGGAGGAAATAGGTGTTAACAGTGGAGTGGTGGGGTGGGTGTTGGCTTTGAAAGTTTGGCAAGTGGTGCAACCATTGATGAAGTTCTTAATGAAGGTGGCAAGTTCTGGCCATCAAAAATCTCTCTCCAGAAGAGCTTTTGTGTGAAATTGGCCAGCATGTCCAGTGGTTGATGAGAAATGGAAGGTGTGAAGTAAGAACGATTAGTGTTCTGAAGGAATGTACAACCTATTTCTGTAAAAGAAATGGCTGTTATTGAACTTCCAGTCTGATATAGCAGATCTGGGAAATAGTAGGGAGTCTAGCTATAAGGCCTTGAGTGCATGGAGAATCAAGGGGTCAGAAGTGGAGGAAATCTGGATTTTGTGAAGAAGTGCCATATCAAAAAGCTTGGACAATGGTGGGTTCTGAGATTATGGAGGAGTCCATGTTGTCTGTGGAGGTGTTGAGGAAGGATTGTCAGGATAGGGCATCAGCAGGGCCCATCTTGGTGCCAGGAGTTACCTGCCATATGAGGTTATAGTTCTGTAAAAAGAGGGATCAACAAGCCTGCCATCTAGAAAGTTTCCTAGGATCTTAGATGTAGGATAGGTTTTTGTGGTCTGTGATGATAGTGACTGGATGTGTGAAGCCAGAGAGATACTGCCTCCACTCCTCCAGGGCTAAAATGATGGCAAGTAGTTCTTTGTCATAGATATTATAGTTTCACTCAGTGAAGGACAAGGTCTTGGAAAAGTAGGCACAGGGGTGAGCATCACCATTTGCATTGTTCTGAAGTAGTACCACCCCTGCTGCCAGGAGAGAAGCATCTGTTATGATGAAGAAGGGTTTGCTTGTGTTGGGGAGTATAAGGACTGGAGCAGATATGAATGCATCTTTGAGGGTTTTAAACACAGTCTGTTGTGAAGAGGTCCATTTTCATGGCTCATCCTTTTGAATTAGAAGGGTAAGTGGGGATACAATGTTCAAAAAGTTGAGAATAAACTTCTAATAGAAGTTGGCAAACCCTAGGAAACTGTGGATTCCTTTAACTGTCATGGGAGGTTGCCATTCTGTTATGTAAGTAGTCTAAGTCTGCTACTGGAATGAAGGGTATGAGGGTGGGCTGGATACTTTGGAGACTCAAAGTGGCTAAGGGCTAAGGGATATGGTGCAGGAACTGCAGTGGACTCTAGGTTACATTTAATTGCATAGATCAAGAATGAAAACTACTGTACAGGGCACAGAGTATAAGTACTATGATAGAATTATATGGAATATGATGGAAGGCAGGGATACTTAGCCATTGTGAGAGAAGCAACTGCAGAGAGATAAGCATCCTGAGATAGTGGTAACTAAGATCAAGAAGATAAAGAGAGAAGTGCTGTGGAACGAGCAGACACTATCAAGAGGAATGGACTTTCACTGTAAGAGATGAAGTATGGTGGGGTAAACTGTGGAATGGTGATGAGAAGAAGGAAAACATGGTGAAAGATATAATAGATTGTAACAATACCCCCTTTGTACATGGAAACCCCTGATTCCAGTATTCTACCCATGAGAGGGTCCTCTAAAGATTGCTTCCACCTGGTGAATGGTGTAATGTTCAAATGGACAATCATCTCAGATGTGTCTAGTCTTGTCACAAGTTGCACATACTTGCCTAGAGCAGAAGTGAGGTCCATGCCCCCAATTCTGGCAAAAGGAGCACTGGGTTCATAAGCAAGAATGAGCATTATGTCCAGGGGCCAAGGTCTGGTAGACTGGGCAACGATAGAGGGAGCAGTTTGCCTAATAGTGACCACTACCTCTGCACTGAAAGCAAGTGGTGGTGTCAGAGGCAGGCTGTTGATGCATTGGTGATGCTAAGACTCGTGAGGGGGATGAAAGAACCCATTGACCATTGGGCAGAGTGAGAAGAAAACTGTGATTGGCAGCAATGATATTAAGATCCAGAGTATAGATGGTTAATTTAAGGGAGTCTTTGAAGTCCATGAACATAGTGGCACTAGTCACTGAGGTGGTGGAAGATGAGAGTGGAGGAGGAGGGGATGTGATCCTGTCAATGAGAGTAGGGGTAGATACAGTGGGGGATGAAGGGGTAGTGATAGGTAAAGAAGGGGAAATGACAGTATTTGGTAATGAAGAAATTAATGTAAGGTAGTGGTCTCGTTCCTGCAGTGTGAGGGAAAGGTAAACTTGACGAAAGGTAGGAAAAATAAGTTCTGGGGCGATCATAGAAATGTAAGTATCAAAGCCATATAGCTGCAGAATGGATAGAAGATGTTCAGGAAGTTTACTAATGGCTAATCATAGGGGAATGCCAAACATGGAAGAAAGGTCTAACAGAGCACAATGGTTATGATAATATTGGACTCAAGCTGTTTTGTGAAACAAGCACACCAGCTCTTGGGTGATTTTGTCATCCTGATAGAGGGGAAGAGCCTTGATGGTGTGAAGGAGCTAGGGGTCTGTGAGGATGGCACTGTATAGGATGAATGTGGCTGAGATGGGCAAGAAGGAGGGCTGCACATGTGAGGATCTGGAATGTGCATACCCAGACAGTGATAAAAAGATGGATGAGGTGGGTGAAAGCATTTTCTAGAATAGCATGAGTAGTGGGGTCGATGGGCATCTACTAATGGTGAGGGAATGTTGCTGTCCAATATATAGTGACAACAATGGTGGTAACAAGAATGAGGTAGAGAAGGAGGACAGAAACGATTAACTGATAGTCCATGCAATCCATGATGAGCCCTGGTTACTGCAGTTGATTGTGGCATTTATAATCTGTCAGAATAAAGGCAGTGTGATGGAGATTACTCTCTGATTCCCAAGTATTTTCAGATGGGGCATAACCTTTCCATTTGATAAGGTAACGATAGCAACTAGGAGTTCCCTTGTGGGCTAGAATGGCCTCAACTTCATATTCTTCTTTGTCATCTATAATCTTCAGTGGGGGTTTCAGAAATGAAGGGCCATGAGCAGGGGTTTGTTTAAATGGGGATAGAAGGGAGGCATGAAACGTATTGTGAATTCTCCAAGACTTGGGAAGTTTGAGGTGATAGATAAGTGGTGAGAGGGTTTGGATGACTTCAAATGGTCCTACTTGTTTGGGGGCCAGTTTTCTAGATGGGAATGGGATGCAGAGATGAGTAGCTTCCAGCCATACCTGATCTCCAACCTTCCAAGGGGTAAATTTAGTTGTTTGATGTCTTTTCATTGCTAGGCATGCTGAACTATGTGCAGCTAGGGCTTTGTCCCTTGCTTTGGTCAGGGTGTCCATTCTAGAGAAGAGTGCAGGAATAAAGGTCTTTGTGAGGGTGGAAAATGCTCTGGGTTCATAACTCAACATAAGACTGAATGGGGATTTCTGAGTGGAAGAGTGTGGGCAAGAGTTATGCTGGAACTCAGTAGTGGTGAGGAACTTGATCCAATCATGTGAGTTGTTTCCATAGAAGATCCTCAAATATGTCTCCAGTTCCTGGTTGGTTCTCTCAGTTTGACCGTCAGTCTGTGGGTGATAGGCAGTGGACAGTTTAATGTCATAGTGGAGTAGTCTGGCTAGTTCTCAAGCCAGAGCAGAAGCAAACTGTGGTCCCCAGTCTGAGATGATAGAGTTCTGTATTCCAAATTGTTTGAATACATGGTCATGAAAAAGGCATGCTACCCCTAATGCATTGATGGTTTTGTGGCAAGGAATGAGAATTACCCCCTTTGTAAGCCCATGGTTGACCATGACAATAATAGAATTGAAGCCTTCCGAGGGGGGTAAGTCGGTGATGAGATCAACAGATAGTTGCTTAAATGGAAGGGTGGTAATGGATGGGATCGGTGACAGAGATGGAACTATGGGGTGAGTATTGGTTTTGGATGTTTGGCAGGTGGGGCATCTGTTGATGAAGTTTTTGATGAAAGTGGCAAGACCTAGCCACCAAAAGTCCTGTTTCAAGAGAGCTTTGGTGCAAAATTGTTCTACATGTCCTGTGGTTGGTGCTGAATAAAACTTATGAAGTAGGGATGACCTATGTTCTAGGGGAATGTATAACCTATCCCTGTAGAAAAGGTGGCCATTATCAAACTTCTAGTCTGATATGGCTGATCTGGGAAACAATGGGGAGCCTAGCTGTGCTGCTTTGAGTGCTTTAAGAACTAGGGGGTTGTCAGTGAAGGAGAGCTTGATTTTGTGCAAAAGTGCCATATCAAGGGCTTGAATAATAGTGGGTTCTGGGATTATGGAGGAGTTAGTGTTGTTGGTGGATGTGTCAAGAGAGGATTATTGAGATAGGGCATCCACTGGGCCCATCTTGGTTTCTGGGGTAATCTGCCAAATGAGATCATAATTTTGTAGGAAAAGAGACCAATGTGCTTGGCATCTGGAAAGTTTTTGAGGGTCATGAATATAGAATAAATTCTTATGATTAGTGATGATGGTGACTGAATGGGTGGAGCTGGAGAGGTATTGTCTCCACTCCTCTAGGGCAAGGATAACAGCAAGTAATTCCCTATCATAGATGTCATAGTTTCATTTGGCAGAGGAGAAGATCTTGGAGAAATAGGCATAGGGGTGATTGTCTCTGTTTACATCTTTTTGTAGTAATATGGCTCCTGCTGCAAGAAGAGAGGCATCTGTCATTATGGAGAATGGTTTGCTGGAGTCTAGGAGTGCCAGGACTGGTGCAGAGATAAATGTGTCTTTAAAGGTTTCAAACGTGCTTTGTTGCTGAGGAGTCCATTTCCAAGATTCATCCTTTCAAGTAAGGAGGGTGAGTGGGGATATGATGTTTGAAAAGTCAGGAATGAACTTTTGGTAGAAATTGGCGGACCCAAGGAAGCTGTGAATTCCTTTGACCAATGAGGGTGGTTGCCATTCTCTTATGACATTGAGCTTGACCAGGTCCATTTTGAGCTTTCCTTGTCCAATAATTATCCTGAGATACTCCATAGTGGGGGTGTTGAATGAGCATTTCAATAGTTTCAGGGACAGCTGGTATTCCCAGAGGTGATCAAAGACCTGTTTAGTATGCTGGTGATGTAACCTGAGTTTGTCCTTAGTGTGAATGCCAATGTCATCCATGTAAATCTTAAGCCATCCTTCTGCCAGGAGATCTGCAAAAATATGATTTATGAATGCCTGAAACATAGGTGGGGTGTTGCAGAATCTGAAGAACATGACTGTGGGTTCATAGAGTCTGAGAGGAGTGATAAACACCACTTTCCATTGGTCTTCTTCTTAGATGCAAATGTTGTTATATCCCCATCATATGTCTAGTTTGGTAAATATGGTGGATTCTTTTATGTCATTGACAAGGTTGGATATAAGTGGCAGAGGATAGGCATTGCAGATCATATGGGAGTTAAGGTATCAATAGTCCTGATAGAGGCATAGTGCTCCATCCTTTTTGGGAATGAAAAAGAATAGAAAGGCTTATGGGGATTTTGAGGGGAGGATATGACTGATCTTTAGGTTTTCATCAATAAAGGTTTTACATGTGTCCTTCTCCTTTGGGTTTAGCAGATATACTTTAGCAATCTTTGAAAGGAAGGAGGGTTTTAGGTTAATGGTGTGATCATAGGGACGATGAGGGGGTAAAGTGTTAAACATGCTCTCTGAGAATATGTCCTTGTATTCCTTGCACCAGTCTGGGAGTAGGATGGTCTGGGAAAGGTTGTCCTGGGCAAGCTGAGTAGAGATTGTGATCTTGTTAAGACTCTCTTTGAGGCAATCCAGTGGGAGCAAAAGGGATTTTGTCCTTCAGTCAACCTGGGGGTTCCACTTCCATAGCCAAGGCATTCCAAGGATTACCTGCTTCTTGCCAAGTTCCAGGATAAGCAGGTCTACATTGTCAGAGAAATCTTCATGTATAAGTTCTGCCTTGAGCTTTGCTCTAATGGTGCCATAGTGGTTTTCTATTCCATTGACATTCCAGGCTTTGATGGGTTCGGAGAGGGCATGTACCTCTAGGTTTAGATAAGGGATCAGGGATTTGTCAATAAAGTTTCCGGTGGCTCCACTATCAATTAGTGCAATGGTTTTAATGGTTTTGGACTATACTCTAAGACAAATGGGGATTCAAATTGTTTGGTAGCTAGATAGTCCTACAAATACATGAAAGAGAGATGTTGACACACCCTCTCCTTCTAAAAAGACATTGCAGAAGGTTGCTTGTCAGAGGATTCCTTATAACAGGCTTGGAGAACTTGGAGGATCTCATCCTTGTTCTTCCTCTGAATCTGGAGTTGTTGAACAAACATCTGTAACACGAAGAGAGTAGGAGTTCAAGGGGGTGCAGGAGTTGTGATAGTGGAACTGGATGGGGTTGGTGGGGCAGTAGTGGGGGCGGCTGTGATGGTTTGGCTAGGGGAGTTACAGGGGTATGAGTGACATTGGGTGGCATTGTGGCCAGTGCATCGGCAATGGAAGCAGTGTCCTTCTTGGATGCACTTGGCTTATTCCTGAGGGGTTAACTTGGTGAGTTGAACTGCATTGATGTCCATGGTGTTTGGGTCTCTGGGGTTTCTAGGGAGGGCAGGTTTGCCCTTTTTCAAAGCCTTGATGCAGGCTATCTGAGTATGAAAAACTTTGGCTTTGTCTAGCCAATCAGTGATGAGAACAGGGGCTTTGTTCATGGAGAGGACCATGATGGTGATCCTCTGATCTATGCCTAGAGAAAAGGCATCAATAAGCATAGTGTGGTCAGTGATTCCAGCTCGAGTAGCTAGATTCTGAAACTCGGTGATATACTTCTGAAAGCCATCATCTATCTCTCTGCTCAGTTTGTGGAAAGACTTCTGGACTAGTTTGAACAGTGTGAGATGAGCAGTGGCTTTGATATCAAAAAGGAGAAAGGTTTCTTTAAAGTTTTCTATGAATTTATCAAAGGTCTTTTCTATGGCAGCAGTGACAGGGTTGGTGAGTTTATTGTACCACAACTCAAAGAAGAGAACAGCTTGGCCCTTGCTGAGCTTGTTCAGAGTGGTCATGATCTTGGTCTTGTTACTTGTATAGAGGGTAGAATTAATGGAAAAGTAGGCCTTCATGGCCTTGATTCAACGAGTGGCATTATCTTGTTTGC
The DNA here is from genome assembly GCA_038094415.1 of Xerocomus alliaceus. Taxonomy (NCBI): domain Eukaryota; kingdom Fungi; phylum Basidiomycota; class Agaricomycetes; order Boletales; family Boletaceae; genus Xerocomus; species Xerocomus alliaceus. Next base: position 11,411 of record JBBPUB010000217.1, on the reverse strand, counting down.
CAGAGAAGTCAGTAGGGAGGGCTGCCTTAAGCTCAGTGGTATGGGTGGACATAGGAGTGACTGGAAATGGAGTGCAAGTGGGGAACAGTGGGGTCAATGGATGCAAAGGTGCTAGGGGGGTGCTAGGGCCTGGGTATGATGGGGTTCCTGTGGGGGTGGTGGAGGGAAGACCAGGGAATTGCCTGGATCTAATAGCTGGAGATGCTAGGGATGTGGATTCTGACTCAGAGTTAGAATAGGCACTGATGGATCTAGAGATACAATGGGATGGTCAATGAGCTATGGTAATTCAGTGGGGGTGTGTTCAACTCTAAGATAAGAGGGATGTAGGGTTATTCTTGATCTTTTGTTATGCAAGTAGTCTAAGTCTGCTATTGGAATGAAGAGTACAAGGGTGGGCTGGGTACTTTGGAGACTTAAAGTGGCTAAGGGCTAAGGAACATGATGCAGGGACTGCAGCAGACTCTAGGTTATGTATAATTGTGTAGACCAAGAATGAAGACTACTATACAGAACACAGAGTATAAGTACTATGATAGAATCATATGAAATATGATGGAAGGTGGGGATACTCAGCCATTATGAGAGAAGCAACTGTGGAGAGATAAGTGTTCCAAGATAGTGGTAACTAAAATCAAGAAGATAAAGAGAGAAGTGCTGCAGAATGAGTGGACACTACCAAGAGGAATGGACTTTCACTGTAAGAGATAAAGTATGGTGGGGTAAACTGTGGAACGGTGATGAAAAGAAGAAAAACATGATGAAAGATACAATAGATTGTAACACATTCCCTAATGGCATGGAGTTTTATAGGGTCCATCTTGAGCTCTTCCTATCCAATAATCATCCCAAGATATTCCATGGTGGGGGTGTTAAAGGAACATTTTGACAACTTTAGGAATAGCTTGTATTCCCTCAGGCAATCAAAGACCTGTTTGGTACATTGGTGGTGCACTATGAGATCATCCTTGATATGGATGCTAATATCATCCATATAGATTTTAAGCCAACTCTTAACCAAGAAATCGATGAAAATGTGGTTCATGAACACTTGAAATGTGGTAGGGGCATTGCAGAATCCGAAAAACATGACTGTGAATTCATAGAGTCTGAGGGGAGTAATAAGTGCAGCTTTCCATTGATCTTTCTTCCAAATACAGACATTGTTGTATCTCCAACATATATCCAGCTTAGTGAACAGTATGGATTCCTTCATATCATCAATAAGATCAGAGATTGTTAAGTCCAGTTCCTCTGGACAAGTCTAACAAGGTCCAGAATGGAGTGGCAGAGGGAGGGTGAGGAGGAGAAGGGTGAAACGGAGTGGGCAAGGATTTTTGATGCAGGACTTATGTGTTGTGCCCTTGTACTTGCTATCCTCAGAGTCAGGGGTCAGATGAGCACTAGACTTGAAGTTGGAGTTGTCTAGAGAAGACTAAGTTGATATTCAAACTGGAGAATGTATAGATCAGAAGTACAGTATTTATACTATGGAGTTGCACTGGATTAGTAATGGAACAAAGGAGATTTATAAGGTATGAATAAGAATAAGTAATTGGATGAGTAAGACAGAGTTTGGGAAAACAGATACTGGAGAGGCAGGAGTAGAACTAACTAGAAGAATCTATGAATTGAATGTTCAAGAAACTAGATGAAAGGGTATTATGGATATTGCACTGGAGATGTGTCAGAGATGACACCAGAGTACCGGAGTTGGACCAGTATATGACAGAGATAAGGGGTAGTGGGTAGGCATTATGGACAGTGTGTGAGTTGAAATATCAATAATCTTGGCAAGGATGTAATGTACTATTCTTCTTAGGGACAAAGAAGAATAGGGAGGCCTATGGGGATTTTAAATGGAGGATGCAACCCATCTTCAGATTTTCATCTATGAAAGTTTGACAGGCTTCTTTTTCCTTTGGGTTTAGAAAATGGACTTTGGCAATTTTTGGGAGGAATGAAGGTTTTAGATCAATGGTGTGATCATAAGGATGGTGGGGGGGTAACATGTTGAACATGGATTCTGAAAATACATCTTCATATTCCTTACACCATTCTAGGAGTGTGGTGGTCTAGGGGGAGTTTTCCTGGATGAGTTGAGTGGAAATTGTGATTTTGTTGAGACTCTCTTCAAGATGATCCTGTGGAAGCAGAAGGGATTTCATTCTCCAGTCAACCTAGGGATTCCACTTCCATAGCCAAGGCATCCCAAGAATCACCTGTTTCTTGTTAAGTCCAAGGACTAATAGGTTAATGTTGTTAGAGAAATCTTGATGAATGAGTTCCACTTTGAGCTTCATCTTGATTGTTCCATGGTGATTTTCTATTCCATTCATGTTCTAGGCAAGTATGAATTCTTTGAGGGCACAGGCTCCTAAACATAGATAAAGGACAAGGGACTTGTTAATGAAGTTACTGGTAGCTCCACTATCAATGAGAGTGATAGTTTCAATGGTTTTGGACTGGATCTGAAGGTGAATGGGGATTCAAATTGTCCTATAGCTAGATAGTCCTACTAATATATGGGAGGGAGATATTGACACACCCTCTCCTTCTAAAAAGATGATGCTGGAAGGCATTCATCAGGGGAGTCCTCATAGCAGGCTTGGAGGACTTGGAGGATCTTATTTTCATTCTTCCCCTGAGTTTGGAGTTGTTGAACAAATGTCTATAAACCAGAGGAAGTAGGGGTATGAGGAGGTGCTGGTGCAAAAGCTGAAGTGGTGACTGGAGTAATGGGCTTAGCAGGGGTCTGAGATGGGGTGATAAAGGTGGTAGCAATGGTCTAGGTCTGGGGATTATGAGGATAGAAGCAGCATTGGATGGCATTATGGCCAGTATATCAGCAATGGAAGCAATGTCCTTCTCTGATACACTTAGCTCATTCTTGGGGGGTTAACTTAGTGAGTCAGACAGCATTAATATCCATAGTATTAGGGTCTTTGGAGTTCCTGGAAAGAAAAGGGGTGGTCTTTTCCTTTTTCAAGGTGTCAATATATGCCTGTTGGATGTGGAAGGTCTTGGCTTTTTCTAGCCATTCCCAAATGAGGGTGGGGATCTTGTCCATGAATAGGATCATGATGGCGAGCCTCTGGTTGAGGCCCAGTGTCACATACTGCTCCAACTCCGGTACTTCAGTACTCTCTGGCATGATCTCCAGTATAATCTCTGGTACAATCTCCTAGATATCCCTTATCTCATTTCTTGTATTCTTGATTCATATGATCTTCTTTAGTTATTCTCATTCTTAGTTCCTCCAAGCAGATGTCTCACTTAGTACAACAGCCCGACATCTGTCTCCAATCTGTCCTGGACCCATTTTGGACATCTGTCTCTGACTTGTCTCTGATCTGACTTAGGTATGTCCCTGACCTGTCTCCAACTTTGATATATCATTACTCATTCTGTTTCATCTTTGACAACCTATTACATTCTGTTACTAATCCATCCAGACTCTGTAGTATAAATATAGTACTCCAACTTGTACATACTGTAGTTTGAATATTGAATTAGTCTCCTCATGCTTCTGACCTTAAGCTCTGTGCTCATCTGACCTTTAACTCTGAGGATAATGAGTATAAGGGTGTAACACATAAGTCCTGCACCAAACATCCTTGCCCCCTCCATTCCACCCATTCTTTCCTCACCCTCCCATTGCAACTCTGTTCCAGACATTGTTGAACTTGTCCAGAGGATCTGGACTTGACACCCAGAGAGAATAAGTCAATGAGCATGGTGTGGTCAGTGATTCTAGCCCTAGTGGCCAGATTCTGGAACTTAGTGATGTACTTTTGGAATCCATCATCTGATTTCTCTGTTGAGTTTACAAAAGAACTTCTACACTAGTTTGGACAGGGCCATGTGAGCAGTGGCTTTGGTGTCAAAAGGAAAGAAGGTCCCTTTAAAGTTCTCTACAAACTTATCAAAAATCTTATTGGTAGTGGGGGTGATGGCATCAGTGAGTTTGTTATACCACATTTTAGAGAAGGGAATTTCTCTTCCCCTACTAAGCTTGTTAAGGGTGGTTATGATCTTTATGTTGTCATTGGTGTAGAGTAGGTTGTTAATAAAGAAGTAAGCCTTCATGGCTTTGATCCAATGAGTGGCATTGTTAGGATTGCCAGAGAAGTCAGTTAGAAGGGCTGCCTTAAGTTCAGGGATGTGGGTAGACATGGGAGTGCTGGAGGTGACAGGAGATGGGATGTGAGTGGGAAACAGTGGAGTCTGTGGGTGTGTAGGTGCAGAAGTGGTTCTGGGGCTAGGGTGTGGAGGGTTCCTGTGGGAGTAATGTGGAAGGATCCAGAGAGTCATCTGGTTCTTATGGCAGGGGATGCTGGAGGGGTTGGCTCAGAGTCAGAATCAGAGCAAGTGCCAAACAGTCCAGGGACATGACAAGTAGATCTGTGAGCTATGTTGATTCAATGAAGGTGCATTCAACTCTATAAAGAAGAGAAATGTAGGGAGATTCTTGGTCTTTTGTTACACAAGTAGCCTGAGTCAACTACCGAGGGATGAGGAGTGCTAAGGTTGACTAGATGCTGGAGAGCTTGAAGGTGCTAGAGGGACAAAGGGGACACAGTGCAGATACTGCAGTGGACTCAAGACTATGTGTTATTGCATAGACCAAGAATGGGAAATAAGTGTACTGTGACAATCCTTGCCGTCTCATATACGGTCTCTGGTAGACTCTTCATTGCAACAGACTTAGCATATACTTTTTTGCCTTATCTTATCGTTTCATGACTAATCTGATCATGCTTATCTTCTGCTCTTCTTTTCGATCAGATCTATCTCCATTTGGCTATTCTTTACCATGGTTATTACCATGTTCTTCTAGACTTCTACTGCATGTCGCCAACACCCTTTTAATCACTGCGTGATTCTTTTCATTTCTGTGCTGTGCATGGCTATGGCACAGCCCAGTTCATTACTGCTGCTGTGGCTTCTCTTCCATTTGATCTGCCACCCACAGTATCAAACGTGTTATTCATTTCTACTCCCCTTAGCCCTAGAGGCTATTCCAATCCTTTATTGCTATTGGATAGCTACAACATGAACTCTTACCTTAGCTGCATCCCTACTACATAGGCATAGCATTCTATCTAATCAGGTATTAGGGTTAGACAAACATGTACAAATAGTATAGTAGTATATAAACCCCAAGGACAATGCTGGATAGATCCCCAGTCTAATCTCTTGGTTTCCACCAGAACTCAATCCTTAAGCCTTCACCTCATCAACTCTTTTCTCAACAGAATGAGTTAGTACTTTATATTCTTTTAGCTAATAGTTGTAGTAGAACTGGTTCAAGTTCCCCATCAGGCTCTGCCATTTCATGTACATGGCACTATGGTATATAAACTATGACTGAAAGTCATAGAATGTAATGGAACATGAACAACTAAGCCATTGTCAGAGAAATGGCTGCAGAGAGAGATAAGCATCCCAAGATAACAGTAAAGAAGGCTATGAAAATAAGGCTAAGAAGGCTGTGGAATATGGAGCCACCACCAGGATGAAGTGACATTCTTCATAAGAGATAAAGAAAGGAGGAGAAAAGCATGGAATGGTGAAGAAAAGGAGAAAGATATAATGGAAGATATATCAGATTGTAACATCAAGGAATGTTAAAGATGTGTAGCAGTACCAAAAGACCACTTGGGGCTTTGTTCATTCCTTTGAACCATTGATATCTATTACATCAGCTCATATAGTCTTTGATGAAGGTGGTTATTCCAGGCCACCAATAAAATCTAGAAATCAATTCTAGAGTTTTCTTATAACCAGCATGTCTGACCATGGGCAGATCATGGAAAAGTCTAAGGATGTCCATCTTAATCAGGGCAGAATCTGATATGTAAATGCAGCCTTGTGGATTGTGTAACAAGCCATCTTCTCCTTCAAGTAAAAAGTGTTTTCTGCCAAGATATAGAGTATCTCCTTCCATCAGCTTACAAAGCTCTTTGAATATAGATTTATTAAGTCATTCACCTTCATCAGAGATAAGAAGTGGAGTTTCTATCTCCATCTGTCCAATCTACTCTAGTAGTATTACTAATACTCCTTTATTGTTATTTTCTATGCTGATCACATGATCTTCTTGTCTAGAGAGAGCATTGGCTTTACCCATGGTAGCTCTGGGCTTGTGTATTCATTTTAGATTAAATCTTAATAAGTACTGCACCCATCAGGCCTGTTAGTGATTGAGATCTTGCCTTGTTTGATACCATTGAAGATTTTGATGATCATTCCAGACTTTCACAGAAAATCTAGCTTCTTTAAAATAATGTCTCCATTCCTTTAATGCTTATATTACCAAAAGCATATCTTTATCCAAAATAGAATAATTCTGTTCTGTGGGTTGCATGCTATGAGAAGCATAAGTGACTGGATGCCATTTATTGTCTTTCTTGATTAAGAGCACTGCTCCTGTGGCATAGTCCAAAGCATCAGCTTTTAGACAGAATTCACAATCTATATTGGGATATGCTAAAACAGGGGTGGTTACAAAAGCATTTTTAAGCATATCAAATGTGGTCTGCTGATCTGAGCCCCATTCAAATGGAACTTCTTTTTTTAGCAGATCATTGAGTAGTCTAGCCACTTGTGAAAAGTCAGAGATGAATTGTTGATAGAAGTTAGCTAGTCCTAAAAAGCTCCTTACTCCTTTGAGATTCTTGGAAATAGGCCATTGAGTTATGGCCTCAACATTCTTTGGGTCCATAGAAATGCTGTTCTTTCCCACAATTATGCCCAGAAAATCAACTTCTGTAATATGAAAGCAGCATTTAGGGGATTTTACAAAGAGGTCATTCTCTTTTAGTCTTCAAAGTACTTTTTTCACAATTCAATCATGTTTGACTAGGTCTTCTGTCTTAGTAAAGATTAATAAGTCATCTATATAGATCACAACTATGTCATCCATGTCAGCAAAGATCTCATTTATTATTGCTTGAAACATGGCAGAGGAATTGTTATAGTTATTGATTGCACAATGACTGAATACATAGTGTTATAGATACTGATTACACATTTTTTACCTTTTAGAGTATAAGCAGTGCTCAATCTGAATATGGTTGATTGTTTATGTTTGTAGATGTTGTTAGCATGCTCTGTACAAGCCTTGGAGTTCACTGTTTGTGATTCCCAGTTTCTAACAGTGAACTCCAGGTAATGTGTACTTAGTCCATCTCAATATACCAGTTTCTAACAGTGAACTCCAGCTGAGTGTATTCCAGCTGTTAACAGGTTATGAGCCCCACGCTTTAACTGCGCACCATTCACCATTGTCTTGTGCTTGTTTGCCACCAGAAATTTTTCACCTCTTGAATCCACTGTCAAGACTTTCTGCTTCCTCACTCACTCTATCTATCCCACTCCATCATGTCCTCTGAAAACCACAACCACTGCATTTTGCCTCTCAATGGCAACAACTATACCATCTGGAGTGAAGAAATGAAGGCTCTCCTTTGCTCTAAGGGCCTCTGACGCCTTGTGGATGGCAAGGAACTCTGCCCCACCACATCTGGTCCTGAGCAAACTGCTTGGGACATCAAGCAGGACAAGGCAGCTGGTGAGCTCATGCTCAATGTTGCTCCAGACCAGAGAGTCCACATCAGAGCAGACCAGGATGACTCTACCAAGGCCTGGGCAGCACTCAAGAAGGCCTTCATGCAACAAAAGGCTAGCCACTGCTTTGTGGCATATGATGAGTTCTTCAGCATTAGAAAGCGCCCTGAAGAGTCTCTCCCAGCCCTAGCTGCCAGAGTTGAGGAGTCCATGGCCAGGATCCAGGATTTGCGCAGCACCAACTTCAATATGAAGACACTGGATGATGAATTGGCCTGTATGGCCATGATTCAAGCTCTGGGACCGGAGTTCTTAGCCTTTACTTCCTCCCTTGCCCTTCTTACAGACCTGGATAAAGACAAGGTCAAAGCAGCCTTCCAAATGGAGGAAATCAACTGTTGACTGCGTTCTAATGTTGCGTTATTTATGCCATCAGTCACTTCATTGTCTACCACCGCATCTGGGTGCAAATGCATTCCCAACTTACCCTGCTCCTTCTGTGAGAAGCTGGAGCACTGCCAGTGCATTTGCTGTGCATTGCAGCATGCAAAGAACCACTATAAGTCCTGGAAACCAAAGGACAGGAAAGTGGACCAGTCTCAGTCTGCTAAACCAGCCTCAGAGACTATAGAGGTGGTGGAGAAGGCCAGAAATGCAAGTCTTCATTCCACTGATCCATCTAATCCCTTTTCACCACTCCAACTCAATGCTGACTATGAATGGAATGCAGACTCAGGGGCCACTTCTCATATGACCCCACATCACCACTGGTTGCACAATTATGTGCCAAAATGCATTCCAATCAAGCTGGCAGACAATACTGTGGTCTATTCAGCTGGGGTGGGGTCTGTAGTATTCTGTCCTATCATAAATGGGAAGAGGTGTAGACAAGTTGAGTTTAGCAATGTCCTACATGTGCCAGAACTGCACAATAATCTGCTATCTGTGTTATACCTCACTCAGAATTCATCCTTTACTGTCCATATCAATGCAATCCACATGACCTTCTCTTGAGCTTCTGGACCACTGCTTTTTGTTGCAACAATCAATAGCAACAATGCAGCATTCCTAGATGGCAAAACTGAGGCAGTTACTGAGTATGCACATCCTGCAACCACTGTCCCACTGGATCTGTCCCTCTGGCATCACAGATTTGTGCATCACAATGCAATTGATGTCAAATCACTCCATGAGTGCAATTTGGTGACTGGAATGAAGCTGGACAACAAATCCTGGCCTGATCCCATCTGTGAACCATGCCTAGCTGGCAAGTGTTACGATTCTCTACATTCACCACTACATTTTTCTCCTTAGCTTCCTTGTTCCTCAGTACACCCCGCCATTCTTCTTTCATTATATTGAACAATACTTCATCCTGGTGATGTCTCCACGTTCCGCAGCTTTCCTTGCATTATAATCTTCGTATCCTTTACCGTTGTTTTGGGATGCTTATCTCTCCACAGTCATCTCTCTCATGACGGCTTAGTATCCCCACCTTTCCATGACCTTCTTTGCGCTTCCATCAGTTACCCTTATAAACTCCAGCCGTGTATCATAGTCTACATTCTTGGTCTACACAATTATACGTAGTCTTGAGTCCGCTACAACACCTGCACCGTGCCCCTTGAGCCCTTTGCATTCCAGAAATCCCTGCACCCTTGAAGACTCCACCATCTTAGCCCACTCCCAGTACCCTTTGTCTCTAGGTAGCAAACTCTGGCTACTCGCGTAACAAATCTTTGATTTTCTCCCACCATCATCAATATAAACACCACATCCAACCTCCCCTTTCTGCTATTAAAGATCATGAAATGGATCTAGGGGGACATCCAGGAGAAGCTCAACAACAATGACATGACTGTGATGATCCTTGCCATCTCATATATGGTCTCTGGTAGACTTTTCATTGCAATGGACTTAGTATATACTTTTTTGTCTTATCTTATCTTATCGTTTCATGACTAATCTGATTGTGCTTATCTTCTGCTCTTATTCCCGATCAGATCTATCTCCATTTGGCTATTCTTTACCATAGTCATTACTGTGTTCTTCTAGACTTCTACTGTGTGTAGCCAACACCCTTTTAATCACTGCGTGATTCTTTTCATTTCTGTGCTGTGCATGGCTATGGCACAGCCCAGTTCATTACCGCTGCTGCAGCTTCTCTTCCATTTGATCTGTCATCCACAGTATCAAACATGTTATTCATTTCTGCTTCCCTCAACCCTAGAGGCTATTCGGATCCTTTATTGCTATTGGATAGCTACAACATGGACTCTTATCTTAGTTGCACCCCTACTGCATAGGCATAGCATTCTACCTAATCAGACATTAGGGTTAGACAAACATGTACAAATAAATAAGTAGTATATAAAGCCCAAGGACGACACTGGGTAGATCCCCAGTCTAGTCTTTTGGTTTCCACCAGAACTCAACCCTTAAGCCTTCGCCTCATCAACTCTTTCCTCAACAGAACAAGTTAGTACTCTATATTCTTTTAGCTAATAGTTGTAGTAGAACCGGTTCAAGTTCCCATTGAGCTCTGCCGTTTCAATGACCATAGCTGCAAAAGCTGTGGAGCCAGGGCAATAACAGGAAGAGGTGAAGAGAAAGGCTAAGAAAGCAGTGCAGAAAAAGGCAGAGGTAGAGATGCAAGCATCAGAGGAGAAGAGGCAAGCAAAGGTGGCAGAACAGAGGTGCAAAAAGGCAGTGGAGGTGGCCAAGAAAAGAGAGAGAGACCATGTTTTGTTGATTACAGACATCACTAATTTGTTGTTAGGCTGAGCAAGTCTGGATCATGCAGGCCATGGACAAAGGCAAGGGGAAGGTGCCACCACTGTGCAACCAGTGCAAGTTGAGGAACAAGCCATATGAGATGGGCATAGGCAAGTCCAAGTCTTGCATTGCCTATCAAGAGGTAAAGGCAAAATGCATATGCTTCAAAGATGGTGAGACATCAGAAAAGCCCTTGACTAAGAAGCCCATGATCAAATAGAGGCAGGGCCAAGTAGGGAGAGTGGCATCAAGTATACCCTTTGGGGCATCAAGCTGGCAATCTAGTTGTTGGACAACCATGTCCAGACTCAGATGTATCTGCTCTGCTAGCTTATGGAGCTCAAGAAGGCAAAAGTGTTTGAGAACTCAGAGGAGGAGATGGGGGATAAGGATGTGGCAGAGGCAGCAGGAGAACTAAAGGGGCTAAGAAAGGACTACAAGAAGTCCAGAATATTGCTGCCATTGCCCCTGTAGAGTAAAGTATTAGTCCTCAGATCATATAATAGCAATAGAGTTGAATGGAGTGAATTCAAAACAGAAGAAAAAACAGAAATAAAGAGAAGAAACAGAAGGGAGTACCATAGGAATGGTGCAGAGATATGTGGAGTGCATGTAGTGTGTGGATACATACAGAGGATGCAAGCACAGAGGAGTGAAGACTGGAATGATGCAAGCAGACTCTTATCCTCCTTTTAAGCTAAAGTGGCAGAGAGGATGCAAAGGCCAGGGAAAGGTGAGTGGACAGAGGTGCCAAAAGGCAGATGTCTGGAGAAACCAAGTCATAGCAGATAGGACAGAATGAGCCTGGGGGGTTGGCATTTTAAACATCAGTACCTGGAAGAAGTTGCTTTCTAAACCTGAAGTTATTAACAGATGAAAAGGTGGGAGGGCTGAGCAGTATCTGATGGTGCATGAGTCTGGAACCCAATGAGATATGCAGAGTATGCATCAGAGTGCTACACCTAATATGAAGTGTGTCAGATCAATATGATAGAATATTGAAGATGCAGAATGGGGTATGGCAGGACCAGAGAGGCAGAAGGTCAGAAAGGAAAGACAAAATA
>JBBPUB010000216.1:0-22191 GCA_038094415.1 Xerocomus alliaceus | reverse complement strand
ACTCAGGAAGGCGTTCCTCACCTCTGGACTTTGTTCATTATAGTACCCCTTGTTCTTCTTATCTTACATCTCCTTTAGTATTAGTTCCACAGTCTCCATTCTCCATCACTTAGAGTTCATTATGGAGTATAGCTCTGGTGACTGCTAACACTGGTCACAGCTCTGGACTTCATATTACTGGACTACTCCATTCTAGTGGCGTTTTTCAGTAGTATATATATTCTGTACAATTCCGCTGTACTCTCCTCAGTATGAATATCAATTAAGTTTCCTCCACTTCCTCTAGTCTCCTTTCCTCTATCCTCTTCCTTAACTCTGTCTCAACAAGGACTGGACTAGAGCAAGAGTGCGACACATATGTCCTGTGCTAAGTCCTCACACTCCTAAGTCCACCCGTTACTATCTCCATTCAGACTTCAGTCCACCTCTGTACTAACCTCTGAACCTCCGCCCCACTAGCTCGGACTTATCCAGAGTAACATCCCAGAGGGACCGGACTTGACAAAATCTCCAACAAGGTGATTCCACCCCAAGCAAGTTTTTACAAATGCTACAAAAAGAACAGCAGGACCAATCATACCAGGTGTATCATTGGATCCATTGACAAGAAAAGCAAGATGTATTAGAACAAGTGCAACCAAAAGAAGTACCCCCAGAGCAATTAGTTCTGAAAGAGTATCATGACTACCTTACGGTCTTTTCCAAAAGGGAGTTAGAAAGGATGCCTTTATGAAAACCCTGGGATCATGCAATAGATTTGCAAAACAATTTCAAACCAAAGAAAGGAAGGATTATACCCTTATCTGTGGATGAACAAGAAGAGGTAATGGCATTTTTAGATGAACAATTACAAAAAGGATATATCTGACCTTCTAAATCACCCCAAACTTCATCTGTTTTCTTTATTCCAAAGAAAGATGAAGGAAAGTGTATGGTATAGGATTACCATTATTTAAATGAAAGAACTATCAAAAATAACTATCCATTATCTCTCATTTTGTAACTAGTCAACAAACTCAAAGATGCTAAATTGTTTATCAAGATGGATCTCAAATGGGGATATAACAATATACACATCAAAGAAGGAGATGAGTGAAAAGCCACCTTCATATGCTTCAGAGGAGCATATGAACCTCTTGTAATGTATTTCGGATTATGCAATTCCCCTGCAACATTTCAAGCAATGATGAATGAAATCTTTGCAGACTTGGATGACATAGTGGTTGTCTACATTAATGATTTACTCATCTTTACCAAAACTTCGGATTAAGCAGAGCATGATCAAATCGTAATAGAAGTCCTCAAGAGATTAAAGGAAAATGACCTCTTTGTAAAAGCACCCAAGTGTCGCTTTCATATCACAGAAGTAGATTTTCTGGGCATGATCGTGGGAAAAAACAGCATTTCCATGGATCCAAAAAAGGTAGAGGCTGTTACTCAATGGCCAATTCCCTCCAATCTCAAAGAAGTAAGAAGCTTCCTAGGGTTAGCTAACTTCTATCGCCGATTTATTTCTGATTTCTTCCAAATGGCTAGACCCCTCAACAATCTCTTGAAAAAAGAAATTCCTTTTCATTGGAGAGATAATCAGCAGAAAGCATTTGAAATGCTTAAAACCACTTTTGTCACAGCCCCAGTTTTGGCTTATCCTGATATAGATTGTGAATTTCGCCTAGAAGCTAATGCTTCAGACTATGCCACTGGAGCCATGCTCTCCATCAAGAAAGAAGACAAATGGCATCCCATAGCTTATGCTTCTCATAGTATGCAATCAGCCAAGTGAAATTACCCCATCTCAAATAAAGAAATGCTGTCAGTGATTAGAGCTTTGGAGGAATGGTGTCAAGTCTGGTCCCTCTGGGATGTTACTCCGGATAAGTCCGAGCTAGTGGGGCAGAGGTTCAGAGGTTAGTACAGAGGTGGACTGAAGTCTGGATGGAGATAGTAACGGGTGGACTTAGGAGTGTGAGGACTTAGCGCAGGACGTATGTGTCGTGCTCTTGCTCTAGTCTGGTCCTCGTTGAGACAGAGTTAAGGAAGAGGATAGAGGAAAGGAGACTGGAGGAAGTGGAGGAAACTTAATTGATATTTGTACTGAGGAGAGTACAGCGAAATTGTACAGAATATATATACTACTGAAAAATGCCACTAGAATGGAGCGCATAGGACAGAGTCCAGTAATATGATGTCCGGAGCTGTGACCGGTGTTAGCAGTCACCGGAGCTATGCTCCATAATAAACTCTAAGTGATGGAGAATGGAGACTGTGGAACTAATACTAAAGGAGATGTAAGATAAGAAGAACAAGGGGTACTATAATAAACAAAGTCCACAGGTGAGGAACGCCTTCCTAAGTAGATCATGCCGGAGTTACGCTGCACTGACCAGAGTTGAAGTCCAGGATATGACAGTATCCCTCTTTTAGGCCTAAACCCTTGAAGGCCGTGTGGCTGAGTGGAGTGCAGGTGTGGAGTTGGTGTGGAGATGTGTGGTGGAGTTTGGTCGATCTGTGTGACTCTGTTGATTGTTGGTCGAAGTCCAAATTTGTGGCTGGGCATATAAGCCTGGATGACCTGTGGTTGGTCTCTATTTTTCTCCCACCATCATTCATCATGACCACCACATCCAACCTCCTCTTCCCACTATCGGAGATCACCAAATGGACCTGGGGGAACATCCAGGAGAAAATCAACTATGATGACATAACCATAGCTGCAAAGGCTGCAGAGTGAGGGCAACAACAGGAAGAGGCAAAGAGGAAGGCCGAGGAGGCAGCACAAAAGAAGGCCGAGGCAGAGGCAGTGCAGAAGAAGGCTGAGGCAGAGGCACGAGCAGCAGAGGAGAAGAGGCGAGCAGAGGCAGCGGAACGGAGGTGCAAGGAAGCAGTGGAGGCAGCCAAGAAAAGGGTGAGTGACCACATTGTGTGCCCATGGGCATCATTAATTGGTTGTTAGGCCAAGCAAGTCTGGGTCACGCAGACCATGGACAAAGGCAAAGGAAAGGCGCTGCCACCATGCAACCAGTGTGAGTTGAGGGATGAGCTGTGTAAGATGGGGACTGGCAAGTCCAAGTCCTGCATCACCTGTCAAGAGGCAAAGGCGAAGTGCATATGCCCCAGAGATGGTGAGGTGCCAGAGAAGCCCATGACGAAGAAGCCTGCAATGAAGCAGAGGCACACGATGGGGGCAGAAGAAGACCCAAGGCCACGCAAGAAGGTGCGCAAGGATGCGGTGATGGAGGCAGAGCCGAGTGGGGAGAGCGGCATCGAGCGCGCCCTTTGGGGCATCGAGCTGGCAATCCGGTCATTGGATAACCATGTCCGGACCCAGACTCACCTGCTTTACCAGCTTGTGGAGCTCAAGGAAGCGGAGGTGTTTGATGATTCAGAGGAGGACATGGTGGATGAGGACATGGTAGAGGTGGTGGGAAAGTTGGAGGGGCTGAGGGAGGACTACAAGGAGTCTGGGATGTTGCCGCCGTTGCCCCCATAGTATAAAGTATTAGTTTTCGAACTTGTATAAATAGCAACGGAGTTGAATGGAGAAACTGAATGGAGTTGAAACAGAAGGAAAAAATAGAAAGAAAGAAAAGGAACAGAAAGGAAAAGAAAAGAAAAGAAAGGGAACCTTGGAGTTGTATGATATTAGATGGGTAGTGGCCCAGGCTTGTCCAGGTACCTCTCATGGAAGTCTGAAACAAGGTCCTTTGCATTTTCCAACTCCGTGGCAAGTAGCCAGGAGGTCTCATCATCAGTTCTCTTGTAGCCCAACCAATGAACCAGGTACAAGAGTTGGCAGTGACACCTTCTCCGATCAATCTTGGAGTCTAAAATCTCTGTGATCTTGTACTCCAGCTCACCATCGACCTCAACCGGAGGTGGCAGCGGTTAGACATGATTTAGTATAGTATTCGGAGTAGAGACTTCTAATTGAGAGACATGAAAAACTGGATGTACGGAATGCATAGTGTTAGGTAAATGTAAAGTAAATGAATGAGAACTAGGCTTAGCAATAATCGGAAATGGGCCTAGATTCTTTTCAGATAGTTTTTTGAATGGTTGTGTAGACCTGAAGTACTTGGCCTTCATGTACACTTGGTCACCGATCTTGAAGTCCAGGGCCAGACTTCGTTTAGCGTCAGTAGATCCCTGATAATGCTTCTGAGCTTCAGCCATCTCTGACTGGAGGAAATCATGGAGTTGATCCAAGTCCATGACATAAGCTTTGGCTGTGGACAAGGTGAGGTCACAATCAGAGTTGATAGACAGATTTGGGTGATAGCCCTTATTAGTGAAGAACGGGGATACTCTGGTAGTAGCACTTGGAGCATTGTTGTACGTGAATTTGATGAGAGGAAGGAGTTCCAACCAATTGTCCTGCTAATAGTTGCAGTAAATCCGGAGGTATTGCTCAAGGGTCTGATTAGCATGTTCGGTTTGACCATCCCCCTCTGGATGATATCTGGAGGTGAAATGAAGATGCATATCAAGAGCTTTACCTAAAGACCAGAAGAAGTGTAATACAAACTTGGAGCCCTGGTCAGAGGTGACGTGGGTGGGAACTCTGTGCTTACTAAACATGTTGATCAGGAATAACTTGGCTAGGTCAGTGGAGGTGATGGTATCATAAGTCAGGATGAAGATCAATTGTTTAGACAACCGATCAACGACTACTAGGATCACTGTATAACCCTTTGAAGGGGGAAGCTGTTCAATGAAATCCATGGAGATGGAGTTCCATGGTTTCTCCAGAATTGGTAGCTGCTTGAGGAGTCTGTAAGGCCAGTGCCTCGGAACCTTGGTACGGGCACAGGATGTACAGGAACTAACATAGTCCTTGATGAAGGTGTGGGTGTCCAGCCAGGTATACTCACAGCAAATGAGTTTCAAAGTGTGGTTCTGGCCGAAATGACCTGCAGCAGAGTGATCATGGAAGTAGTGGAGAATCTGGAGCCAGAGATCTTCAGCTTCGGGGACATAGATGTGATTGTCCCAGAGTAGGAATTCTTCAGGGTTAACTGTCTAGTGAGGGTCGTCAATAGACTCAGAGGAGAGGATGCGGGATGCAACTGGATCGTTGGGAAGAGAGGAGAGGATGTCAGAGCGGAGTTGCTCAACATCGACTAGAAGTGAAGCCTGGAGTGTCGGAGTAGCTAAGTAAGTCATGCGAAGAGACGCAGCGAGCTGTTCATGGGTGAATATAGGCTGGAAATTGTTAGGGTTGATGCGAGCATAGTCTTTATCCCCCTCTTTTGGGTAGATGTTCCAACATCTAGTTAGTGCATTGGGTTTGGCTCTAAGCTTATCAGGCCAGTAACGGACTGCCATATTGAATTGGCAGAGGTATTTGGACCAGCAGGCCTGGCGGCACATTAGGAGCTTAGTGGTGGTGAAATACTCAAGATTCTTGTGATCAGTAACAACGTCGATCAGGGATCTGGAGCCTTCAAGGAAGTGACGCCAATTTCTAAACACCTCAAAAATCGCCAACAGCTCCTTGTCATGCATGTCATAGTTCAACTCTGGCCCTGTAAGGGTGCAGGAGTAGAATGTGATCAGATGGAGTTTGGAGTCAGAGCTAGTAATGGATAGAATGCCGGCGATGGCATAATCGGAGGTGTCAGTTTCGACAGTAATGGGGGCGTCCAGAGTCCAGTGGATTAACACCGGAGCGGAGATAAAGGCTTTCTTCAGCTGATTGAAGGACTTTCGACAGTTGTCAGAGAAGTTCCAGGGAACTCCTTTACAAGTGAGCCACATGAGTGGGATCACAATGTCCAAGTAGTTTTGAATGAAGCGATGGTAGAAGTTGGCGAAGCCAAGGAAGGACTGAATGTCCTTAATCTTATGAGGCTCCGGCCAATCCTGAATTGCTTTGACCTTGTCTGGGGCCATAGTGAGCCCGGAGGAAGAGAGGATATAACCGAGGTACTCAATGGACTCTGAATGGAACTCGCACTTCTCCAGCTTTAGGTATAGACCGTTAGTGCGGAGATGCTGGAGGACTTCCTGGACATTCTTGTGGTGCAAGGCGATGTCTTGGGAGTAAATAAGAATGTTGTCAAGATAGATCACAATGGAAATGTCCAACATATCAGCAAATATGGAATTGACAAAATGCTGAAAGGCAGCTGGAGCGTTGGTGAGACCGAAGGGCATTACCAACCATTCATAGGATCTGTAGTGGGTGTGGAAGGAAGTCTTTCACTCATCTCCGGCAGCAATGTGGACGAGATGATATGCATGCCAGAGATTGAGCTTGGTGAATATCTTGGCACTACTAGAGGCTTCCAGGAGATCAGAGGTATGGGGTAGTGGGTAACAGTTCTTCTTTGTAATCTTGTTCAGACCTTGGAAGTCAACACGGAGGTGGAGAGAGCCATCCTTCTTGTGGATGAAGAGCACTGGTGCAGCATGCAAAGATGTAGATTGCCAGATGAAGCCAATGTGGAGGTGTTCATCTAAGAAGTTCTTAAGGGCCCCCTGTTCTGTGGAGGAGAGGGAGTAGAGCCAACCGATTGGAGGTTTGGTACCTTCCTCGAGATCAATCTTCAGATCGAAGGAACGGTACTTGGGGAGCGTATCCACCTTCTTCTTGCTGAAGACATCTGCAAAGTCATGGTACTCCGAGGGAACTCCAGAGAGGTCTGGAGGTACCTCTGGAGTGTTGGAGACTGTAACTGAGCAAGCTTTAGCAGAGTTAATATCTTGAAGGAAAAGGGCAAAGGGAACAGAGCCCTCCAACTTGCAAGCGCGATTGAATGTGGCTGTGTGTCAAGTCCGGTCCCTCCGGGATGTTACTCCGGATAAGTCCGAGCTAGTGGGGCAGAGGTTCAGAGGTTAGTACAGAGGTGGACTGAAGTCTGGATGGAGATAGTAACAGGTGGACTTAGGAGTGTGAGGACTTAGCGCAGGACGTATGTGTCGTGCTCTTGCTCTAGTCTGGTCCTCGTTGAGACAGAGTTAAGGAAGAGGATAGAGGAAAGGAGACTGAAGGAAGTGGAGGAAACTTAATTGATATTTGTACTGAGGAGAGTACAGCGGAATTGTACAGAATATATATATACTACTGAAAAACACCACTAGAATGGAGCACATAGGACGGAGTTCGGTAATACAAAGTCCAGAGCTGTGACCGGTGTTAGCAGTCACCGGAGCTATGCTCCATAATGAACTCTAAGTGACAGAGAATGAAGACTGTGGAACTAATACTAAAGGAGATGTAAGATAAGAAGAACAAGGGATACTATAATAAACAAAGTCCACAGGTGAGGAATGCCTTCCTGAGTAGATCGTGCCAGAGTTATGCTGTGCTGACCGGAGTTGAAGTCTGGGATATGACAGTATCCCCCTCTTAGGCCTGAACCCTTAACGGCCGTGTGGCTGAGTGGAGTGCGGGTGTGGAGTTGGTGTGGAGATGTGTGGTGGAGTTTGGTCGATCCGTGTGACTCCGTTGATTGTTGGTCGGAGTCCAAATTTGTGGCTGGGCATATAAGTCTGGATGATGCGCGGTTGGTCTCTATTTTTCTTCCACCATCATTTATCATGATCACCACATCCGACCTCCCCTTCCCACTATCAGAGATTGCCAAATGAACCTGGGGGGACATCCAGGAGAAAATCGATGATGACAACATAACCGTAGCCGTGAAGGCCACAGAGCGAGGGTGATGACAGGAAGAGGTGAAGAGGAAGGCTGAGGAGGCAGCACGAAAGAAGGCTGAGGCAGAGGCATGGGCAGCGGAGGAGAAGAGGCAAGCAGAGGCGGCGGAACGGAGGCACAAGGAAGCAGTGGAGGTGGCCAAGAAAAGGGTGAGTGGCTGCATTGTGTGAATACGGACACTACTGATTTGTCGTTAGGCCGAGAAAGTCCGGGTCGCGCAGACCGTGGACAAAGGCAAGGGGAAGGCGCCACCACCATGCAACTGGTGTGAGTCGAGGGACGAGCCGTGCAAGATGGGGACTGGCAAGTCCAAGTCTTGCATTGCCTGTCAAGAGGCAAAGGCGAAGTGCGTATGCCCCGGAGATGGTGAGGCACCGGAGAAGCCTGTAACGAAGAAGCCCACAATGAAGCAGAGGCACACGATGGGGGCAGAAGAAGACCCAAGGCTGTGCAAGAAGGTGTGCGAGGACGCGGTGATGGAGGCAGGGCCAAGCGGGAAGAGCGGCGTTGAGCGCGCCCTTCGGGGCATCAAGCTGGCGATCCGGTCGTTGGATAACCATGTCCGGACCCAGACCCACCTGCTCCGCCGGCTTGTGGAGCTCAAGGAAGCGGAGGCATTCGATGATCTGGAGGAGGAGATGGTGGATGAGGACACGGCAGAAGCGGCGGGAGAGTTGGAGGGTCTGAGGGAGGACTACAAGGAGTCCAGGATGTCGCCACCGTTACCCCCGTAGTGTATTAGTTTTCTGGACTTGTATAAATAGCGACGGAGTTGAACGGAGTTGGAATGGAAAGAAAGAAAAAGGAACAGAAAGGAAAGAACAAGGAAAGAAAGGAAACCTCAGAGCTGTATGATATTAGGTGGGTAGTGGCCCGGGCTTGTCTGGGTACCTCTCATGGAAGTCCAAAACAAGGTCCCTTGCATTTCCCAACTCTGTGGCAAGTAGCCAGGAGGTCT
Source organism: Xerocomus alliaceus (assembly GCA_038094415.1). Lineage (NCBI taxonomy): Eukaryota > Fungi > Basidiomycota > Agaricomycetes > Boletales > Boletaceae > Xerocomus > Xerocomus alliaceus. Next base: position 13,573 of record JBBPUB010000216.1, on the reverse strand, counting down.
TGTCATCAGTTCCCTCGTAGCCCAACCAACGAACCAGGTATAAGAGTTGGCAGTGACACCTTCTCCAATCAATCTTGGAGTCTAAAATCTCCACGATCTCATACTCCAGCTCACCATCGACCTCAACCGGAGGTGGTGGCGGTTGGACACGATTTAGTATAGTATTCGGAGTAGAGACTTCTAATTGAGAGACATGAAAAACTGGATGTATGGAATGCATAGTGTCAGGTAAACATAAAGTAAATGAGTGAGAACCAGGCTTAGCAATAATCAGAAATGGGCCTAGATTCTTCTCGGATATTTTTTTGGATGGTTGTGTAGACCTGAAGTACTTGGCCTTCACGTACACTTGGTCACCGATCTTGAAGTCCAGGGCCAGACTTCGTTTAGCGCCGGCGGGTCCCTGATAACGCTTCTGAGCTTCAGCCATCTCTGACCGGAGAAAATCATGGAGTTGATCCAAGTCCACAACATAAGCTTTGGCTGTGGACGAGGTGAGATCACGATCGGAGTTGATAGACAGATTTGGGTGATAGCCCTTATTAGTGAAGAACGGGGATACTCCAGTAGTAGCACTCAGAGTGTTGTTGTACGCGAATTCGGCGAGAGGGAGGAGTTCCGACCAATTGTCCTGCTGATAGTTACAGTAAATCCGGAGGTATTGCTCGAGGGTCTGATTAGTGCATTCCGTTTGACCATCCCCCTCTGGATGATATCCGGAGGTGAAATGAAGACGCATATCAAGAGCTTTACCTAAAGACCGGAAGAAGTGTGATACAAACTCGGAGCCCTGGTTGGAGGTGACATGGGTGGGAACTCTGTGCTTACTGAACACATTGATTAGGAACAACTTGGCTAGGTCAGCAGAGGTGATGGTATCATGAGTTGGAATGAAGATCGATTGTTTAGACAACCGATCGACGACTACTAGGATCGCTGTATAACCTTCTGAAGGGGGAAGCTGTTCAATGAAATCCATGGAGATGGAGTTCCATGGTTTCTCCAGAATTGGTAGCTGCTTGAGGAGTCTGTAAGGCCAGTGCCTCGGAACCTTGGCACGGGTGCAGGATGTACAGGAACTAACATAGTCCTTGACAAAGGTGTGGATGCCCGGCCAGGTATACTCATAGCGAATGAGTTCCAAAGTGCGGTTCTGGCCGAAATGACCTGCAGCAGGGTGATCATGAAAGTAGCAGAGAATCCGGAGCCAGAGATCTTTAGCTTCAGGGACATAGATGCGATTGTTCCAGAGTAGGAATTCTTCAGGGTTAACTGTCTAGTGAGGGTCGTCAATAGACTCAGAGGAGAGGATGCAGGATGCAACTGGATCGTTGGGAAGAGAGGAGAGGATGTCAGAGCGGAGTTGCTCAACATCGACTAGGAGTGAAGCCCGGAGTGTCAGAGTAGCTAAGTAAGTCGTGCAAAGAGACGCAGCGAGCTGTTCATGGGTGAATATGGGCTGGAAATTGTTAGGGTTGACGTGAGCGTAGTCTTTATCCCCCTCTTTTGGGTAGACGTCCCAACGTCTAGTTAGCGCATTGGGTTTGGCTCCGAGCTTACCAGGCCAGTAATGGACTGCCATATTGAATTGGCAGAGGTATTCAGACCAGCGGGCCTGGCGGCACGTCAGGAGCTTAGTGGTGGAGAAATACTCGAGATTCTTGTGATCGGTAACGACGTCAATCAGGGATCCGGAGCCTTCAAGGAAGTGATGCCAATTCCTAAACGCCTCAAAAATTGCCAACAGCTCCTTGTCGTGCATGTCATAGTTCAACTCTGGCCCTGTAAGGGTGCGGGAGTAGAATGCGACCGGATGGAGTTCGGAGTCGGAGCTAGTGATGGATAGAATGCCGGCGATAGCATAATCAGAGGCGTTGGTTTTGATGGTAATGGGAGTGTTCGGAGTCCAGTGGATTAACACCGGAGTGGAGATGAAGGCTTCCTTTAGCCTATTGAAGGACTTTCAACAGTTGTCAGAGAAGTTCCAGGGAACTCCTTTACAAGTGAGCTGTGTGAGTGGGATCACAATGTCCAAGTAGTTTTGAATGAAGCAATGGTAGAAGTTGGCGAAGCCAAGAAAGGACTGAATGTCCTTAACCTTACAAGGCTCTGGCCAATCCTGAATTGCTTTGACCTTGTCTGGGGCCATAGTGAGCCCGGAGGGAGAGAGGATATAACCAAGGTACTCGACAGACTCTGAATGGAACTCGCACTTCTCTGGCTTCAGATATAGACTGTTAGTGCAGAGACACCGGAGGACTTTCTGGACGTTCTTGCAGTGCGAGACGATGTCTTGGGAGTAAATAAGGATGTCATCGAGATAGATCACAACGGAAATGTCCAACATATCAGCGAATATGGAATTGACAAAATGCTGAAAGGCAGCTGGAGCGTTGGTGAGACCGAAGGGCATTACCAACCATTCATAGGATCCGTAGCGGGTGCAGAAGGAAGTCTTTCACTCATCTCCGGTGGCGATGTGGACTAGATGATATGCATGCTGGAGATCAAGCTTGGTGAATATCTTGGTACTGCTAGGGGCTTCCAGGTGATCGGAGGTACGGGGTAGTGGGTAACAGTCCTTCTTTGTGATCTTGTTCAGACCTTGGAAGTCGACACAGAGGCGGAGAGAGCCATCCTTCTTGCAGACAAAGAGCACCAGTGTGGCATGCGGAGATGTAGATTGCTGGATGAAGCCGATGTGAAGGTGTTCGTCTAAGAAGTCCTTAAGGGCCCCCTGTTCTGTGGGGGAGAGGGAGTAGAGCCAACCAATTGGAGGTTTGGTACCTTCCTTGAGATCAATCTTCAGATCGAAGGGATGGTGCTCGGGGAGCGTATCTGCCTTCTTCTTACTGAAGACATCCGCAAAGTTGTGGTACACCAAGGGAACTCCAGAGAGGTCTGGAGGTACCTCCAGAGCGTCAGAGACTGTAACTGAGCGAGCTTTAGTGGAGTTAATATCTTGAAGAGAAAGGGCAAAGGGAACAGAGCCCTCCAACTTGCAAGCACGATTGAACGCGGCTGCGTTGATGAAGGAGATTGCTGGGCATGTAAGCCTGGAGGCTCTAGGCAAATCTGGGGGTGTAGTCTCCAGAGGATGAGCGGGGTGATTGTCGGGTGACGGAGGAAGAGGAACGGAGTTTGGCTTAGGAGACTCGGAGGTTGACGTCAGGGTTGGCACCCCACCTGTGGAAGTCTGGAACGTGATGCTGCCCAGTATCCAATCAATTGATGGATTGTAGCGGGTGAGCCAGCTGTGCCCTAATACTATCGCACAAGAGGGATCCAGTGAGGTTACGTAGAATGTATCAGAGGTGGTTTTGCCAGATGGAAAGAGGATTGGAAGGTCTATGGCGGAGTTGATGTCAGAGGTAGAGGAGCCGTCGAAGAGACGGAGGGAAAGTGGGGAAACGGAGTTCGTAAGGATTTTGTGGGTATTAATGAATGTGGAATCTATGAAGCAGTGGGTAGAACCGGAGTCAAGTAGACACAAAACGGAGGACAGATTAAAGGTTGGAATGGATACTATAGGTTTAAGGGAATTAGGATCGGAAAGAGCGGACGCGTTGAGACAGAGTTCCTGAGGTGCACAATCAGGAATAACGTGACTCCCGGACCGTGCAGTTCTACGGGAGCTGCACTTTATTTTTTCGCCTCTGAAGAAGCGGAGCTTGTCAAGGCTTCTGCTGGAGTAGCTGCGGCAGCACGAGCCTTCGAAGCTCTAGAGCTGGATTTCAGACACTCCTTGGCGGTGTGCCCAGATTCCCCGCAGAACAGGCAGAGACCTTGGCGAAGGCAGCATTGGCGCTCCTTGGGGAGAAGCTTGCCATCCTTGCCCAACTTGGCGGAGATGCTATCGGCATTGTTAGCATCTCTATTCTTAGGTGAGTTCTTACCACCTCCAGAGGATCCGGAGGGTGGGGAGTTAGATCCCTTGGACTTGGATTTGTCCTTGGGTTTGTTGGAGGTGCTGAAGCTATTTGTCGATGAGGCAGATTTGTTATTGGAGTGGCCTCCGGAGTTTGAGCCACTTGGCTTGGTTGCTCGGGAGATTTCCTCCTTTCGCTCCCAATACCGATGGTCTATCCTTTGGGCCATCTTGTGGAGTTCGGCGAGGGTGTCGGGCTTACCAAGACGAGAGACCTCATCCTTGATCCAGTCCGGAAGTCCCATGTAGAAACTCCGGCAGAGTGCACCATGGCCCCAATCCCGGACCTGGCTTGCCAGGTGATTCCACTCGACAATATACCTAGTGATATGTTGTGAGTTCTTCATCTGCAGTCGCTCGAGTTGAGCTTCTATGTCAGCAACAGGGTTGTGGGGTCCAAAGTTGGACTGCAGTTCGTATAAAAACGTCTGCCAGTTGTCCATCCACTTCGGCCAGAGATGCAGGGGTTTGGTTCCGAGCAAGTCTGGTTCAAAATAATCTAGGGCTATGCCCTTGAGATATGATTGCGCGAATGTTACCTTAATCCTATCTGTGTGATAGGTCTTTGGATTTGCTTGAAAGTTCAGTTCACATTGAACGACGAAAGGCCAGAGCTTCTTGGGATCCATTCCATCAAACAGATCTGGCTCTCAGACCTTTGCTTTCAGGGTATCAGAGTTGTTGTTATGTCTGAGGGCTGCTCTTGTCATGTCCCGGATTGCATTAGCAAGCTGTGCGAACGGTTCATAAGCTAGCAGTACATGATTGAGATCGTCATCTTCAGATTCAAAGGCCGGATCGTCATCAGGTTGATCGGGGTTGTCACCGGGCGGGTTATCGTCCGGATCGTCACCACCGTCACCGTCATCACCACCATCGCCGGGGTCCAGGGGCGGAGGGCCGCCAGCACCACCAGGAGGTCCTCGCAAGCCACCTATCTCAGGCGCTGAACGAATTGACGACCGGGAGTGAGACCAGTCACCAGCCAACTCCCGAAAACAAGGAGATGGCAGAGATTGTTCTGAAGGCAGCGCTGTCAAATGGAAGTTACGTCCAAAAATACTGGAAATCGAGGGGACGTGGCCACGAGCAGTGAAGCTGACGTATTCACCAGGAATACTATGGGGACTACTGAAGGTAGCCATGGTTCTGGAGCGAGTATTGTAAGTATGGGTATGAGACATGAGGTCTTGAGGACTAGAACAAGGTGTGAGTACAAATATACTGTCAAGTCCGGTCCCTCCAGGATGTTACTCCAGATAAGTCTGAGCTAGTGGGGCGGAGGTTCAGAGGTTAGTACAGAGGTGGACCGAAGTCCGGACGGAGATAGTAACGGGTGGACTTAGGAGTGTAAGGACTTAGCGCAGAACGTATGTGTTGCACTCTTGCTCTAGTCCGGTCCTCATTGAGACAGAGTTAAGAAAGAGGATAGAGGAAAGGAGACTGGAGGAAGTGGAGGAAACTTAATCGATATTCATACTGAGGAGAGTACAGTGGAATTGTACAGAATATATATACTACTGAAAAACGCCACTAGAATGGAGCACATAGGACAGAGTCCAGTAATACGAAGTCCGGAGCTGTGACTGGTGTTAGCAGTCGCCGGAGCTATGCTCCATAATGAACTCTAAGTGATGGAGAATGGAGACTGCGGAACTAATACTAAAGGAGATGTAAGATAAGAAGAACAAGGGGTACTATAATAAACAAAGTCCACAGGTGAGGAACGCCTTCCTGAGTAGATCATGCTGGAGTTACACTGCGCTGATTGGAGTTGAAGTCCGGGATATGACACTGTGTTGATAAAGGAGATTGCTGGGTATGTAAGCCTGGGGGCTCTAGGCGAATCCAGGAGTGTAGTCTCCAGAGAATGAGCGGGGTGATTGTTGGATGACAGAGGAAGAGGAATGGAGTTCAGCTCAGAAGACTCGGAGGTTGACGTCAGGGTTGGCACCCCACCTGTGGAAGTCCGGAATGTGATGCTGCCCAATACCCAATCAATTGATGGATTGTAGCAGGTGAGCCAGCTGTGCTCTAATACTATCACACAAGAGGAATCCAGCGAGATTACATAGAACGTATCAGAGGTGGTTTCGCCAGATGAAAAGAGGATCAGAAGGTCTATGGCGGAGTTGATGTCAGAGGTAGAGGAGCTATCGAAGAGATGGAGGGAAAGCAGGGAAACGGAGTTCGTAGGGATGTTGTGGGTATTAACAAATGTGGAATCTATAAAGCAGTGGGTAGAACTGGAGTCAAGTAGACATGAGACGGAGGACAGACTAAAGGTCAGAATGGATACTATAGATTTAAAGGAATTAGGATCAGAAAGAGCGGACACATTGAGATGGAGTTCCTAAGGTGCTGTCATATGCCGTTCCTACTCCAGAACTCCGCATCCAACTCCTCAACAACTCCGGAGTGATCTCCTCCATTCGCATGTGTAGGATCTCCGGACCCACGTGACTTTTCCTTTTATGTTCATCTTTGTTCTCTGATGGGCTGTGCCTGTCCATTTTGTTGGATCTTCGTTCTTAGATGCACAGTCCAGCATATCGCATCTCCAGTGCATAGCTTCAGGTTTCTCATTCCTGTCTTACTTATCATCTCGTTCCGCAGTTACTCCATTAGTAATGCGATACAACTCCGATAGTATAAATATCGTAGTTACTTCACTGTACACTCCTCAGTCTGAATATCAATTTGGATAACTCTGGTTGTCTCCTTCCTTCCCTCACCTCCCTCCTCCAAAGAGTCAAACCTACACAAGGTGCGACACATAAGTCCTGTGCCGAGACTCACCCCTCCACTCCACTACCCTGCTCCTACCCTGTGCCCATGGACTTCCTTCCGGAGGACTGGAGTGACCAATCTTAACAGATGCATGATCAGGAATAATGCAACTCCTGGACTGTGCAGTTCTATGGGAGCCACACTCTATTTTTTTGCCTCTGAAGAAGCAGAGCTTGTTGAGGCTTCTGCCAGAGTAGCTGCAGCAGCATGAGCCTTCAAAGCTCTAGAGCTGGATTTTGGGCACTCCTTGGCGGTGTGCCCAGATTGTCCACAAAACAGGCAGAGACCTTGGTGAAGGTGGCATTGGTGCTCCTTGGGGAGAAGCTTGCCGTCCTTGCCCAACTTGGCAGAGATGCTATTGGCATTGTTAGCATCTCTATTCTTAGATGAGTTCTTACCACCTCCAGAGAATTTGGAGGGTGAGAAGTTAGATCCCTTGGACTTGGATTCATCCTTGGGTTTGTCAGAGGTGCTGGAGTTATTTGTTGATGAGGCAGATTTGTTATTGGAGTGGCCTCCGGAGTTTGAGCCACTCGGCTTGGTTGCTCGAAAGATTTCCTCCTTTCACTCCCAATACCGATGGTCTATTCTTTGGGCCATCTCATGGAGTTTGGCGAGGGTGTCGGGCTTACCAAGATGAGAGACCTCGTTCTTGATCTGGTCCAGAAGTCCCATGTAGAAACTCCAGCAGAGCACACTATGGCCCTAATCCCAGACCTGGCTCGCCAGGCAATTCCACTCAACAATATACCTAGTGATATGTTGTGAGTCCTTCATTTGCAGTTGCTTGAGTTGAGCTTCTGCATCAGCAACAGGGTTGTGGGGTCTGAAGTTGGACTGCAGTTCGTATAAAAACATCTGCTAGTCATCCATTCACTTCAGCCAGAGATGCAGGGGTTCAGTTCTAAGCAAGTCCGGTTCGAAATAATCTAGGGCTATGCCCTTGAGATATGATTGCATGAATGTTACCTTAATCCTATCGGTGTGATAGGTCTTTGGATTTGCTTGAAAGTTCAGTTCACATTGAACGATGAAAGGCCAGAGCTTCTTGGGATTCATTCCATCAAACAGATCTGGCTCTCAGACCTTTGCTTTCAGGGTATCAGAGTTGTTGTTATGTCTGAGGGCTGCTCTTGTCATGTCCCGGATCGCATTAGCAAGCTGTGCGAACGGTTTATAAGCTAGCGGTACGTGATTGAGATTGTCATCTTCGGATTTGGAGGCCGGATTGTCATCAGGTTGATCAGGGTTGTCACTGGGCAGGTTATTGTCCAGATCATCACCACCATCACTGTCATCACCACCATCACCAGGGTCCAGGGGCAGAGGGCCACTGGCACCACCAGGAGGTTCTTGCGAGCCACCTATCTTAGGTGCTGAATGAATCAACAACTGGGAGTGAGACCAGTCACCAGCCAACTCCCGAAAACAAGGAGATGGCAGAGATTGTTCTGAAGGCAGCACTGTCAGATGGGAGTTACGTCTGAAAATACCAGAAATCGAGGGGACGTGGCCATGAGTGGTGAAGCTGACATATTCGCCAGGAATACTATGGGGACTACTGAAGGTAGCCATGGTTCTGGAGCGAGTATTGTAAGTATGGATATGAGACATGAGGTCTTGAGGACTAGAACAAGGTGTGAGTACAAATATACTGTCAAGTCCGGTCCCTCCAGGATGTTACTCCAGATAAGTCCAAGCTAGTGGGACAGAGGTTCAGAGGTTAGTACAGAGGTGGACTGAAGTCCAGATGGAGATAGTAATGGGTGGACTTAGGAGTGTAAGGACTTAGCACAGGACGTATGTGTTGCACTCTTGCTCTAGTCTGGTTCTTATTGAGATAGAGTTAAGGAAGAGGATAGAGGAAAGGAGATTGGAGGAAGTGGAGGAAACTTAATTGATATTCATACTGAGGAAAGTACAGCGGAATTGTACAGAATATATATACTACTGAAAAACGCCACTAGAATGGAGCGCATAGGATGGAGTCTAGTAATACAATGTTCAGAGCTGTGACTGGTGTTAGCAGTCACCAGAGCTATGCTCCATAATAAACTCTAAGTGACAGAGAATGGAGACTGCGGAACTAATACTAAAGGAGATGTAAAATAAGAAGAACAAGGGGTACTATAATAAACAAAGTCCGGAGGTGAGGAACGCCTTCCTAAGTAGATCATGCCAGAGTTATGCTGTGCTGACCAGAGTTGAAGTCCAGGATATGACAAATGGAGACATTATTTCAAAGGAGCTAGATTTCCTGTGGAAGTCTGGAATGATCATCAGAACCTCCAATGGTATCAAACAAGGCAAGATCTAAATTGCAGACAAGCAAAATGGGCACAATATCTATCTAGATTTCAACTCAAGTGGATTCATAAGCCAGGAGCTACCATGGGAAAAGCAGATGCCCTCTCTAGAAGAGAAGATCACACTATAGGAATAGAAAATGACAACAAAGGAGTTTTAGTCATTCCACTGGAGCAGATTGGATCTATGGAGAAAAGATGAACATAAAAGGAAAAGTCACATGGGTCTGGAGATCCTACACATGTGAATGGAGGAGATCACTCTGGAGTTGTCAAGCAAGAAACTCCAATTCTCATCTCTGATGAAGGCGAATGACTTAACAAATCTATATTCAACGAGCTTTATAAGCTCACAGAAAAGGATACCATTCATTTGGGTAGAAAACACTTTTTACTCAAAGGAGAAGATGGCCTGTTACATGATCTGCAAGGCTGCATATATGTACCAGATTCTGCTTTGCTTAGAATGGATATTCTATGGTTATATCACAACTCACCAATTGCTGGACATTCAGGATATGAAAAGACCATGGAGTTAATCTCCTGATTTTATTAGTGGCCTAGAATGTCCACTTTTGTGAAAGATTATGTCACCTGATGTGAAAGATGCCAACGATTCAAAGGAACAAATAAGGCCCCTAGCAGTCTTTTAAATCCACTATCAATTCTGGAAGTTCCATGGAGTCACATCTCGGCAGATTTTATTACAGATCTTCCAAAATCACATTCTTATGACTCCATTCTCACAGTCGTCGATTGATTTTCCAAAGAAGTAGAACTTATCCCTTGCACCAAGCAGTGCAGTGCCCTGGACACAGCATGTTTATTCCTGAATAATGTATGGAAGCATCATGGTCTTCCATCATCCATTGTTTCAGATCAAGATCTGCAGTTCACTGCACAAGTAATGACTGAGATTAACAAAGCTTTATCTATTGAGACCAAGCTTAGCACAGTATTCCATCCTCAGATGGATGGCCAGTCTAAGATTGTCAACAAAGAAGTTCAGAAGTTTTTAAGAATCTTTTGTTCAGAAAAACAAGATAAATGGGCAGATTGGCTTGCTATAGCCCAGTTCTCTATTAATTCAAAACAACATGCTTCTATGAAGAAGACCTCCTTTGAAGTCACACATTCATATAATCCAAGGATGGGAATAGAACCACCAAAAACAGATAAAGCTCCTGCTGCTGTTAGATTTATGAATGAGATGGCCGCCACATTTAATCAAGTATGGCAGAATATGAAAGTGGCATAGGCACATCAGAAGAAGTATGCAGATCAATCCAGAAGTGATTCCCCTGGGTATAGTGTGGGCCAACAGATGTGGCTATCCACAGAAAACCTTAAACTCATGCATGCATCAAAGAAGCTTTCAGAAAGATGGCTTGGTCCATTTTCCATTACTAAGATGATGGGAACTAATGCAGTGGAACTAAAGCTTCCCAAATCAATAAGGATTCATCCAGTCATAAATATCTCTCACATTAAACCATATAAGGAACACCTTGAAGGTCAGCTGGTTGAACAGCCTGGTCCTGTCAAAGTTATAGAGGATAGAGATAACAAATGGAAAGTAGATTTCATTGTGGACAGCAGATATCAGCAATGCCGACTGGAATATCTGGTACACTGGAAAGGTTATGATGAAACAGAATGGACATGGGAGCCACACTCCAACCTTACTAATGCCAAGGAGGCTATTTCCAACTTCTATCACAATCATCCCTCAGCTCTGCAAGCCCTTACAATTGATTCCAAATAGTTCCTTTTCCTTTTTCAGAAACATCCTGACAATATTACTAAAGTTCCAACTCATCATCTCCCCTTTGATCATTTGGACAATGATCTTTAAGCGGGGGGTAGTGTGACAATCCTTGCTGTCTCGTATATGGTCTCTGATAGACTCTTTATTGCAACAGACTTAGCGTATACTTTTTGCTTGATCTTATCTTATCATTTCATGACTAATCTGATCATGCTTATCTTCTGCTCTTCTTCCTGATCAGATCTATCTCCATTGGGCTATTCTTTGACATGGTCATTACTGTGTCCTTTTAAACTTCTAACGCGTGTAGCCAATGCTCTTTTAATCACCAAGTGATTCTTTTCATTTCCATGCTGTGCATGGCCATGGCATAGCCCAGCTAATTACCACTGCTGTGGCTTCTCTTCCATTTGATCTGCCACCTGCAGTATCAAACATGTTATTCATTTCCATCCCTCTTAGCCCTAGAGGCTGTGGTATGCCTTTATCACTATTGGATAGCTACAACATGGACTCTTACCTTAGTCATATCCCTACTACGTAGGCATAGCATTCTACCTAATCAGATATTAGAGTTAAACAAACATGTACAAATAGTATAGTAGTATATAAACTCCAAGGACAATGCTGGGTAGATCCCCAGTCTAGTCTCTTGGTCTTTACCTGAACTTGACTACTGAGCCCTCAAGAACTCTCTACTAACCATAGTGATTTAGTACTTTTTCTTTTCTTTTATCTAATAGCTAGTTCATAGTAAAGCCAATTCAAGTTCTCTCTCGGGTTCAGCTGTTTCAAGAAGGATTACAATTAGAATAAGAATTAGATAATATAAATTTGTAAATCCCAACAAGACAAAGATTAACAGGATTGGGTCAGATGGAAGGAAGTATGTGTGGAAAGTAGCAGATAAGCCTTTGCAGGATAAGGAGGTTCAAGAAACAGTGAAGTTTAAAGGAGGTTTTTTGATGATTTGGGAATGTATGGATTGAAATGGTGTGGAGATTCTGGCAAAGGTAGAGGGTAAGATGAATGCTGAGCAATATGTCACCATTTTGAAGGACAATCTGCTTTTCAGCATAAAGAGTTCTAGGATTTCTAAGGAGAGCATAATCTTTCAGTAGGATAATAACCTCAAGCACTCCTCAAAAAAAGCTCAGAATTGGCTTGACTTTCATAGGATTAAGCTTCTGAATTGGCCAGCTCAGTCTCTAGACCTTAGTCCTATTGAGCATCCCTGGGAAATCTTGAAAAAAAAAGCTCAACAGCTATGCAAGTCCATTAAGAGGAGTATAGGAGCTTTAGGAGAGAATTATGGTGGAGTGGGGCAAGATTGAGGTTGAGAAGTGTAAAAGATTGATTGAAAGTATGCCTAAAAGGTTAGAGGCAGTGATAAGGGCCAAAGGAGGGTCCACTAAATACTAAAAGTCTAGATCTGAAATGATGCTCAAATAAGTGTTCTAATGACATGTGATTTTAAAATGGCTATATCTTGGTGCCATGACAATCAAATGACATGATCTAAGTGGTGTTAGAATGCCAAAGCAAGTACTATCTTTGACCTTGCAAGTGTTTGATCTTGTTTGTCCCATATCTTTGGCAATTGATCCATTTGTCCAAAATGGCCCAACATTGAAACACTTTTTTGAGCCACTGTGTATGTGGAAAATGACAGATAAGCCTTTGCAGGACAAAGAGATTGAAGAAACAGTAAAGTTTGGAGGAGGTTTGTTATATGCTGTTCCTACTCTGGAACTCCACATCCAACTTCTCAACAACTCCAGAGTGACCTCCTCCATTAGCATGCATGGGACCTCTGGACCCATGTGACATTTCCTTTTATGTTCATCCTTGTTCTCCAATTGGCTGTGCCTGTTCATTTTGTTAAATCTTCATTCTTAGATGTGCAGTCCAGCATGTCACATCTCTAATACACAGCTCCAGGTTTCTCATTCCCATCTTACTTATCATTCTGTTCTACAGCTACTCCATTAGTAATGCAATACAACTCCAGTAGTATAAATATTATAGTTACTTCATTGTACACTCCTCAGTCTAAATATCAACTTGGATAACTCCGGTTGTTTTCTTCCTTACCCTTACTCCCCTTTTCCAAAGAGTCAAATCTACACAAGGCATGACACATAAGTCCTGTGCCAAGACTCACCCCTCCACTCTGCTACTCTGCTCCTACCCCCTGCTCCCTCAGACTTCCTTCTGGAGGACCAGAGTAACCAATCTTAACAAGGTTCTTTGATGGTTTGGAGATATATAAGCTTAAATGGAGTGTGTATTTTGGCAGAGGTGGAGGGCCATATGAATGCTGTGTAGTATGTCTCCATTTTGAAAGGCAGTCTGCTTTCTAGCATGGAGTATTCTGGCATTCCTAAGGATAACATTATCTTTTAACAAGATAATGACCCCAAACACTGCTCTAAAAAAGCTCAAGATTGGTTTGAATCTCATAGGATTAGGATTCTGGACTGGCCAGCACAGTCTCCAGACCTTAGTCCTATTGAGCATGCCTGAAAAAAAAAGCTTAATAGCTATTCAAGACCAGTAAAAGGAGTATGGAAACTTTAGGAGAGGACTGTAGTAGAGTGGGGTAAGATTGAGGTTGAGGAGTGTCAGAAATTGATTGAAAGCATGCCTAGGATGCTAGAGGGAGTGATGAGAGCCAAAGGAGGGCACACTAAATACTAAATGTCTAAAGTTGAAATGATGGTCAAATAAATGTCCCAATAACATGTCATTTTAAAATAGCCATATCTTGGTGGCATGACA
>JBBPUB010000215.1:0-22203 GCA_038094415.1 Xerocomus alliaceus | reverse complement strand
CATCAACTGTGGTAACCAGGACCCATCATGAACCACATTAACTACCAGCTCATCACCTCCATCATGCTTCTTAGCCTCATCCTCCTTACTATCATTGCCATCACTATATATTAGGCCACAATGCTCCCCTCTTGCCATTAGATGCCCATTGATTCCACTACTTGTATCATCTTAGAAAATGCTTTCACCCACCTCATTTATCTCATTGTCACTGTCTGGGTATGCACATCTTAGATCCTCATGTGTGCAGCCCTCCTTCTTGTCCACCTCAGCCATGTTTATCTCATACAGCACCATTCTCATAGACCCCCAGCTCCTCCATGCTGTCAAGGCACTCCCCCTTTATCAGGATGACAAGGTCACCCAGGAGCTAGTATACCTTTTCCATAAAACTGCTTGTGTTTAGTACTATCATAACCATTGCACTCTATTAGACCTCCCCCCCATGTTTGGTATTTCTCTATAGTTAGCCATTAACAAACTTCCAGAATGAATTTTATCTATCCTTTGTTTTTTTGGTTTTAATATTTATATCTCCATAATTGCCTCTGATCTCATATTTCCTATCTTTCATTGAGTTTATTCTTTCCCTAATGCTACAGGAACATGACCACTACCTGGAATCCCTTACTTCTTTATTAAATACTGTTGTTTCTCCATCTCTACCTACTACCACCCCCTTTTCTTCCATAGCCCCTACCACTGCCCTGGCCTACAGGGTCACCTTATCTCCACCCCCTCCTTCATCTCCTACTATATTCTTGTCTACCACCACCACATTTATGGACTTAGAGGACTTCCTAGGATTAACCATCTACATCCTTAACTTAAATATAGTTGTAGCTTTCTCCTCACACTACCCAATGGGCAACAGGTCCTCTCTTTCCCCTCATGGGTTTTAACATTGCTAGTATGCCAACAACCTGCCTTCAACTCTACTACTTGCTTTTAGTGCAGAGGTAGGAGTCATTATTAAGCAAATTGCTCACAATACTGCTGCTCTATCTGCCATACCCTGGCCCTAGGCCACAATGCTTGTTCTTGCTTATGAACCCAATGCTTCTACTGCCAGAATTGAAGACATGGATCTTGCTTTTGCCCTAGATGAGTTTGCTCCACTTGTGACAAGACTAGACACATTTGAGATGATTGTTCATTTGAACATTACACCATTTATCAGGCAGAGGCAATCTTTGGAGGCCTCTCTCAAGGGTATAATACTGGAACCAGGGGTTTTAGTGTATAAAGGGGGTATTGTTATGATTTATTACATCTTCTGTCACACTTTCCTTGTCTCTATCCTTGTTTCACAGTTCTCACCTCCATTCTTCATCTTGTACATTGAATGGTACTTTCTTCTGGTAGTGTCACCACATTCTGAAACAGCTGAGCCTGAAGAGGGAATCTGAACTGGTTCTACTACAACTATCAGCTAAAAGAGAAGAGGAAAGTACTAACTCACTACGGTTAGTAGAGAGTTGAGGAGGTCTTGATGCTTAGTAGTCAAGTTCAGGTGTAAATCAAGAGACTAGACTGGGGATCTACCCAGCATCGTCCTTGGGGTTTATATACTACTATCTATTTGTACATGTTTGTCTAACCCTAATATCTGATTAGATAGAATGCTATGCCTATGCAGTAGGATGGCAACTAAGGTAAGAGTCCATGTTGTAGCTATCCAATAGCGATAAAGGCATACCACAGCTTCTAAGGCTGAGGGGAGTGGAAATGAATAACATGTTTGATACTGCGGGTGGCAGATCAAATGGAAGAGAAGCCGCAGCAGCAGTAATGAACTGGGCTATACCATAGCCATGCACAGCATGGAAATGAAAAGAATCACTCGGTGATTAAAAGGGCATTGACTACATGCTGTAGAAGATTAGAAGGGACATGGTAATGACTGTGGCAAAAAATAGCCAAATGGAGATAGATCTGATTGGAAAGAAGAGCAGAAGATAAGCACGATCAGATTAGTTCATGAAACGATAAGATAAGATCAAGCAAAAAGTATTTGCTAAGTCCGTTGTGATGAAGAGTCTACCAGAGACCATATACGAGACAGCAAGAATCGTCACACATTCTGTAGCCCTTCTTTCTTTAAATGCATAGCCATCCACAGTTCATTGCTCTTCTTTTGTCCTTCTATTATCTTGGTTTTGAAATGCTTACCACTCTGCAGCTGTTTCTCTGGTAATGGCTTAGTTATCCTTGTTCTATCATATTTTATGATACTCTATTATAGTTTATATACCACAGCACCTTGTATTATAGTACTCATTCTTAATCTATGCAATTATACATAGTCTTGAGTTTGCTATAGCCTCTACATCATATTTTCCTTGTTCTTAGCATCTTCAAGTCCACCAGCACCTAGTGCCCCTTGTTCCCAAGTAGCAGACTCAGGCTACTTGCATAACACCATTACCTTAACAAACAAACCATCAAAAATAATCATTCTTTATCTTTAATATTGTAATTGGTTAATAAATTAAAAAATGCTAAATTATTTATCAAAATGGACCTACAATGGAGATACAATAATGTCCACATCAAAGAGGGTGACAAATGGAAGGCTGCCTTTATATGCTTCCAAGGAGTATATGAATCTCTTGTAATGTATTTCAGATTATGCAACTCCTTCACCACATTCTAGATCATAATAAATGAAATTTTTGCCAACATGGATAATGTGGTAGTGGTCTATATAGACAATTTATTAATATTTACAAAAACAGAGGATCAAGCAGAATATGATCAAATCATGCTGAAAGTTCTTAAACAGCTAAAGGAGAATGACCTCTTTATAAAAGCCCCCAAATGCCACTTTCATGTTATAGAAGTAGATTTTCTTGGCATGATTGTGGAAAAGAACAGCATTTCTATGAATTCAAAGAAGGTAGGGGCCATAATGCAATGGCCCATTCCTCATAATGTCCAAGGAGTTAGAAGCTTTTTAAAACTTACTAACTTCTATCACTGCTTCATTTCAAATTTTTTCAAGTGGCTAGACCACTGAACAACCTTTTAAAGAAAGAAGTCTCATTTAAATGGGGCTTAGCTCAGCAAGAAGCATTTGAAATACTTAAGATCACTTTCATTTCCACCCCCATCTTAGCATATCCAGATATAGATTGTGAATTCCATTTAAAAGCTAATGCTTCAGATTATACCACAGGAGCAGTGCTCTCCATTAAGAAGGAAGACAAGTGGCATTCTGTCACATATGCTTCTCATAGTATGTAACCAGCAGAACAGAATTATTCCATCTCAGACAAAGAAATGCTTTCAGTCATACAAGCACTGGAGGAATGGAGACATTATCTCAAAGGAGCTAGATTTCCTATGGAAGTTTGGAATGATCACCAAAACCTCCAGTGGTACCAGACAAGGCAAGATCTCAATTGCTAACAGGCCCAATGGGTGCAATATTTATCTAGATTTAATCTAAAATGGATATATAAGCCTAGAGCTACCATGGATAAGGCCAATGCACTTTCTAGATGAGAAGATCATGCTATTGGCATAGAAAACAATAACAAAGAAGTCCTGATAATTCTATCAGAGCAGATTAGAAGTATAGAGCTAGATACTCCACTTCTAATCTTTCCACTTCTAATTTTCAATAAAGATGAATAACTTAATAAATCTATATTCAATAAGCTTTGTAAGCTTATGGAAGGAGATACCATATATCTTGGTAGAAAACACTTTTTGATCAAAGAAGAAGATAGTCTGTTGCATGATCTGCAAGACTGCATTTACATACCAGACTCTACCCTGATCAAGATGGATATCCTTAGATTGTTTTATAATTCCCTAATGGCTGATCATGTTGGTTACAAAAAGACATTGGAGTTGATCTCCTGATTCTATTGATGACTAGGAGTCCCTAGGTTTGTTAAAAATATATATAAGCTGTTATAACAAGTGCCAATGATTCAAAGAAACCAATAAACCTTTGAGTGGTTTTCTGGTACCACTCACTACCCTAGACACACCTTGGAGCCATATATCAGCCAATTTTATTGCCACTCTCCCTAAATTCTACTTTTTCAATGCTATTCTCATGATCATCAATCAATTCTTCAAGAAAGTCAAATTAATTCTATGCACCAAGTAGTACAGTGCCCTGGATATGGCACATTTGTTTTTAAACAATGTCTAGAAGCATCATGGTCTTCCATCCTCTATTGTCTCTGATTGAGGTCCATAGTTCACTGCACAAGTAATGACTGAGATCAATAAAACCTTATCTATTTAAACCAAGCTTAGCACAGCATTCCATTCTCAAATGAATAGCCAGTCTGAAATTGTTAATAAAGAAGTTTAGAAGTTTTTGAGAATCTTTTGTTCTGAAAAGCAAGATAAATGGATTGATTGGCTTACCTTGGCTCAGTTTTGAATCAATTCCAAACAACATGCTTTGATGAAGAAGACCCCCTTTGAGATCACATAATTATATAATCCACACATGGTAATTGAACCCCCTAAGACCAATAAAGCCCCCACTGCAGTGAGATTTGCAGATGATATGGCTGCCACTTTTGATCAAGTCAAGCAAAATATGAAGGCTATGCAAGTACACCAAAAGAAATATACAGACCAATCTTGCAGCACTCCCTCTAATTATGCCATGGGCCAGCAAGTCTGGTTATCTACAGAAAACCTTAGATTGATGCATGCATTAAAAAAGCTTTCTAAAAGATGGCTCAAACCATACACAATTACAAAACTTATCAGAATAAACACAGTTGAACTGAAACTTCCTCACTCTATGTAAATTCACTCAGTTGTGAACATCTCTCAAATCAAACCTTATAGGGAATGTCTTGAAGGCCAGCTGGTTGATTAACCTGGTCCTATTAAGGTCACTGAAGACAGGGATAATGAATGGAAAGTCAACTACATAGTAAATAGCAGATATTAATAGCACCAACTGGAATATCTGATACATTGAAAAGAATATAACAAAACTGACAGAACTTGGAAGCCATGCTTCTGAAATGACCAAACTCATGAACTTGAACCAGCTCTTCTACAACTATTAGCTAAAAGAAAAGGTGAAGGTACTAACTTGCTATGGTTAGTAGAGAGTTGATGATGCTTGAGGCTTAGTAGTCAAGTTCAGGTGAAGACCAAGAGACTAGACTGGGGATCTACCCAGCATCGCTCTTGGGGTTTATATACTACTATCTATTTGTACATGTTTGTCTAACCCTAATACCTGATTAGATAGAATGCTATGCCTATGTAGTAGGGGTGCAACTAAGATAAGAGTCCATGTTGTAGCTATCCAATAGCAATAAAGGCATACCACAGCCTCTAGAGCTGAGGGGAGCGGAAATGAATAATATGTTTGATACTATGGGTGGCAGATCAAATGGAAGAGAAGCCACAGCAGTGGTAATTAAGTGGGCTATGCCATAGCCATGCACAGCACGGAAATGAAAAGAATTGTTACAGTTATTGATTATGCATTTTTACCTTTTAGAGTATAAGCACTGCTCAACCTAAATATGGTTGATTATTTATGTTTGTAGATGTTGTTATCATGCTCTGTACAAGCCTCAGAGTTCACTGTTTGCAATTCCCAGTTTCTAACAGTGAACTCCAGGTAATGTGTACTTAGTTCATCACAATATAACTGAAACAACCAAAAACTGTTGTTTGTGTGATGATGGCTATGACCACCAATCAGTCCTATCCCATCTGGGAATGATTGATGCAATGAGTCGTCCTTATAAGGGAGGACTACTAGAGAGGACTCAAGCCTGTTAAGCCAAAGTCAATGAGATGGTGAGCTTGAGTGGATTAGACTAAAGCTCAGGTGTGAAGATAAATAGTGAGGTGAGTCAGTCAGTGTGAGCGACAACTCAGATGAGCATCTGGCTCTAGACTATATGTCCCTGGTCTAGGGGAGTAGTTTCTGGGAAATCTCTAAGAGACTAGACTGGGAATCAACCCAGCTTCGTCCTTGGGTATATATACTACTATCTATTTGTACATGTTTGACTAACCCTAATACCTGATTAGGATAGCTGAGTTCCAATCTACTATGAAGTACGTGTCCATGTCTATGCCATCCAATGGCGATAAAGGCATACCACAGCCTCTAGGGCTGAGGGGAACAGAAATGAAAAGAAGTTTGATACTGTGGGTGGCAGATCAAATAGAAGAGAAGCTGCAGCAGTGGTAATTAAGTGGGCTGTGCCACAGCCATGCACTGCACAGAAATGAAAAGAATCTCAATGGAGATTAAAGAAGGGTGCTGGCAAGGTGGTTAGAAGATCAGAAGACACAGTGATCACCATGTGAAAGATTAGCCAAATGGAGATAGATCTGATCAGGAAGAAGAGCAGAAGATAAGCTCTGATCAGATAAGATAAGAAGAAAAGATAAGATCAAAGAAAAGAAAAGCATATTCATGCTAAGTTTGTTGACGAAGAGTCTACCAGTGACCATATACAAGACGGCAAGGATCATCACACTACCCCCTTCTAAAGATCATTGTTCAAATGATCAAAGGGGAGACGATGAGTCAGAATTTCGGTGACATTTTCGGGACGTTTATGGAAAAGGAATAAAAACTGTTTAGGATCAATCATGAGGGCCTGGGGTGCGGAAGGGTGGGCCTTGTAAAAGTCAGAGATTGCCTCTTTGGCATTGGTAAGGTTGGAGCGCAGCTCCCAAGTTCTTTCAGTTTCATCATATCCTTTCCAATGTACTAGGTATTCCAGTCAGCGTAGCCAATACCTGCTGTCCACTATGTAGTCAACTTCCCATTTGTTATCCCTGTCCTCAGTAACCTTAACCAGACCAGGCCGGTCAACCGGCTGGTCTTCAAGGCATTCCTTGTAAGGTTTGATTTAGGAGATATTCACTACTGGGTGAATGTGCATAGAGTGAGGAAGTTTCAGTTCTACTGTGTTTGTTCTGATTAATTTCATAATTGTGTATGGTCCAAGCCATCTTTCAGAGAGTTTCTTCAATGCATATGTCAATCTAAGGTTTTCTGTGGATAGTCAAACTTGTTGGCCCACGGCGTAATCAGGGGGAGTGCTGTGAGTTTGATCTGCATATTTCTTTTGGTGCGCTTGTGCAGCCTTCATGTTCTGCTTTACTTGATCAAAAGTGGCAGCTATGTCATCAGCGAATCCCACTGCAGCAGGGGCTTTATCAGTCTTTGGAGGTTCAATTCCCATGCATGGATTATATGATCACATGATCTCAAAAGGTGTTTTCTTCGTTGAAGCGTGTTGTTTGGAATTTATTGAAAACTGGGCCAAGGCAAGCCAATTGACCCATTTATCTTGCTTTTCAGAACAAAAGATTCTCAAAAACTTTTGATCTTCTTTATTGACGATCTCAGACTGGCCATCTGTCTGGGGATGGAATGCTGTGCTGAGCTTGGTTTCAATAGATAAAGATTTGTTGATCTCAGTCATCACTTGTGCAGCAAACTGCAGACCTCAATCAGAGACTATAGAAGATGGAAGACCATGATGCTTCCAGATGTTGTTCAAAAATAAACATGCCATATCCAGGGCATGGCACTGCTTGGTGCACGGAATGAGTTTAACTTCCTTGGAGAAACGATCGACGACTGTGAGAATAGCATTGAAAGTATGGGATTTAGGGAGATCGGTAATGAAATCGGCAGATATGTGGCTCCAAGGAGTATCCAGGGTCGTGAGCGGTACCAAAAGACCACTTGGGGGTTTATTTGTTCCTTTGAACTGCTGGCACTTGTCACAACGGCTCATGTAATCTTTAACAAACATAGTGACACCTGGCCACCAGTAGAATCTGGAGATCAACTCCAATGTTTTCTCATAACTAGCATGGCTGGCCATTGGGAAATCGTGAAATAATTTAAGGATATCCATTTTAATCAAGGCAGCATCTGGTACATATATTTGGCCTTGTGGATCATGCAACAAGCTGTTTTCTCCTTTGATTAGAAAATGCTTTCTGCCAAGATAAATGGTATCTCCTTCCATTAGCTTACAAAGCTTGTTGAATATAGATTTATTGAGTCGTTCACCTTCATTGAAGATAAGAAGTGGAGTATCTAGCTCCATACTTCTGATCTGCTCTGGCGAAATTACCAGGACTCCTTTATTGTTGTTATCTATGCTGATAGCGTGATCTTCTCGTCTAGAGAGCACATCGGCCTTGCCCATAGTAGCTCTGGGCTTATGAATCCATTTTAGGTTGAATCTAGATAAATATTGCGCCCATTGTGCCTGGCAGCAATTGAGATCTTGTCTTGTCTGATACCACTGAAGGTTTTGATGGTCATTCCAGACTTCCACAGAAAATCTAGCTCCTTCAAGATAATGACGCCATTTCTCCAGTGATCTTATGACAGAGAGCATCTCCTTGTCCGAGATGGAATAATTCCATTCTGCAGGCTGCATACTATGAGAAGTGTATGCTACAGGGTGCCACTTGTCTTCTTTCTTAATGGAGAGCACTGCTTCTGTGGTGTAATCCAAAGCATTGGCTTCTAAATGGAATTCGCAATCTATATCCAGATATGCTAGAATGGGGGCAGATATGAAAGCATTCTTAAGTGTTTCAAACGCTTCTTGCTGAGCTAAGCCCTATTCAAATGAGACTTCTTTCTTTAAGAGATCATTTAGTGGTCTAGCCACTTGAGAGAAATTAGAAATGAAGTGGCGATAGAAATTAGTGAGTCCTAAAAAGCTCCTAACTCCTTAGACATTAGAGAGAACAGGCCATTGCATTATGGCCTCAACCTTCTTTGGATCCATAGAAATGCCATTCTTTCCCACAATTATGCCAAGAAAATCTACTTCTGTGACATAAAAGTGGCATTTGGGGGCTTTCATAAAGAGGTCGTTCTCCTTAAGTCGTCATAATACTTCCAGCACAATTCGATCGTGTTCTGCTTGATCTTCTGTCTTGGTGAATATTAATAAATCATCTATATAGACCATGACCACATCATCCATGTTAGCAAAGATTTTATTCATCATTGCCTGGAATGTGGTGGGGGAATTGCATAGTCCAAAGTACATCACAAGGGGTTCATATGCTCCTCAGAAGCATACAAAAGCAGCTTTCCATTCATCACCCTCTTTGATGTGGACGTTGTTGTATCCCCATCTTAGGTCCATTTTGGTGAATAATTTAGTGTCTTTCAACTTGTCAACAAGTTGTGAAATCAAAGGCAATAGATAATTGTTCTTGATGGTATGCTTGTTCAAATATTGGTAGTCCTGTACCATGTGTTTGCCACCATCCTTTTTCGGAATAAAGAATACAGGGGATGTTTGCAGAGATTTTGATGGATGAATATAGCCTTTCTGCATCTATTCATCTAGGAATGCAGTGACTTCTTCCTGTTCATCAATCAAAAGGGGAATAATTCTTCCTTTGCGGGGTTTGAAATTGTCTTGCAATTCAATTGCATGGTCCTACAGCTTGCATAAGGGCATTCTTTCAGAGTCTTTTTTGGAAAATACTGTAAGGTAATCGTGATATTCAATAGGCACTAATTCCTCCGGTGGGGTTTCTTTCAGCTGAACCCTTTCAAGCACTTTTTGGGTATCGTTGTTTCTTTCCAATGCATGTATCCAATGGTATACCTGATATGACTGCTTGTGCTGTTCTTTCTGCAATGCCTGTAAAAACTTGCTCAGGGTAGAATCATCTTGTTGGAGATTCTGACAATGCTGGGGACATCTCGTCAAATGAACCTTCCTGGTTGTCCAATCTATTTCTGGGTTGTGGCGCTGTAACCACTCATATTCCAGAATAAACTCAAACTTTTCCAGGTCGGTGATCTCAGCTGTCAGTTTCTCATGATGACTGTCATATTCCATAACAAGCTAACAGTTATGCATTATTTTTCCAGCAGTGTTCAGGGTTCCATCGGCATTATACACTGGAATGGGTCTTCTTAAAGGGGTTAAAGGGAGGTGAAGATGCTGGGCAAATTGCTGGTTGATGAAGACAGCGTTCACTCCAGAATCTAGAAGGGCAGATGTTTTGGTAAAGGGGATATTTATTTTTGGGGTTATCTTGATCAGGAGAACTATATCCTTTTTCGGGTTAATAGTTTTTAGAAAGTGAAATTCCTCCAGATCTTTTTCTTTTGTTTCAGGAATCAATTCATCAAGATCTGACTTGGTCAGTCCCGGATACATAGTCCGAACATCGTGTTGTTTTTGTTCTTTTGATGGGGTTGGAATCATCAAGCTCCTAACCTCCACCACTTCTGGTGTATCAAAGGGCAATCCCACGTTTCATGTCCTACTTGAGAACAATGCAAACACCATCCTCATTAGTCATCAAGACTTCCATTTCTTCTTCTAGCATGGGTGAGTGCATTTCTCTTTCTAAGAGAACTTGTTTGTCATTTGCTAAATCTGGATTTTCTCTTATCCTTTTGTAAAGATCTTCAAGATCTATCCTTTCTACTTCTGGATTTGATTGCGAATCAGAGAATCCTTCTTCTTCTGACTCAGAAAATGGTTCATGTTCTTCCTGGTGAGGGCCTTGCACTCTCCAGTGTCATATGCGTAATTGCATATCTATTAGAAAAAGGAGAACTAGAGCCACGAAAAAGCTCATTATTGTTTATTTGTCTGTTCCCACAGGGTTCATAATTCTTCTTCAATCCTTCTTAATATCCACAGTAAGTCTTCCTGATCTACAGGTTCTATTTGCAGTACGTCTTTGATGAACTATTCTAGTTCCATTCACCAACTTCAGTTGCTTCTAAACTGTCTGGTCTTGGACATGACCACCAAAATGTGTCACTATCCCACTGAGATCTGTATCTCCAGTTATCTCCTGATGCTTTGGTAGGGGAAATCAGTCCTGTGCTAAATCCTAACAATTCTTCTTCGGTTCTGTAAAGGTGTCCCACCAAAAGTATCGGCAAATTCTTTGTTATGATGAGGTGGATAACCCAGGTAGCGAAGGCTAGAGATAAAACAAAAACTCCTGTGCAAATTCCTAGTATGATTTCCAGAATCATTAATTGCTTCTCTGGAGTTGTTCTCTGCTTGTCCAACCCTCGGTATGGGCTCCTGTCATTGGTACTATCCCAATAAATCCTATAAAAGATGATTGTCCGGTATTCCCTTTCTGAGCGACCACTAGTATTGGAGTTTGGTTTTCAATGATAAATTTGATGATCCACTTGATAAACAATGTGGACATTACAAAAACAATAAGGCTATAGCTGATCAGGATATAGACCCAAAGCATTCAGCATATTTCTAGAACTGTGAACAAAGCTTCCAAGATTGCTTGTTTTCTTCTTAGTTCTTCTTTGTCTTTGATAATCAAGAAGTCATCAATATAAACTTCTATCATTCAAGGGGTAACGATGCTCAATAGCAAAGTTCGTTTGGTGTCTCTCCACTCCAAAATCTTTAAGCGACTTGTTCTTGCTCTTCTCTCAGCTCTATCTGTTGATGACCAACAATGAATGAGACGAAGGGAGTGATAATGTCATGAACTATCAGAGTGAAACTCCAATAGAATCTAAGCCCTCTGGCTTGTATCTTTCCTGGAACCATCATTCAGAGGAATATAAAAGTCATCTAATCTAATGAAGTGTCAAACTTCAATAGACTGCTAAAATCCATTGATCTTGGGTCCTCTTGAAGGCCTTTACCTAAAAAAGTGAAAGAGAGTCTAGTCTAATGAAACAACCAAAAACTGTTGTTTATGTAATGATGGCTACAACCACCAATCAGTCCTATTCCGTCTGGGGATGATTGATGCAATGAGTCGTCCTTATAAGGGAGGACTACTAGAGAGGACTCAAGCCTGTTAAGCCAAAGTCAACGAGACAGCGAGCTTGAGTGGATTAGACTAAAGCTCAGGTGTGAAGATAAATAGTGAGGCGAGTTGGTCAGTGTGAGTGACAACTCAGACAAGCACCTGGCTCTAGATTATATGTCCCTGGTCTAGGGGAGTAGTTTCTGGGAAATCTCCAAGAGACTAGACTGAAGATCAACCCAGCTTTATCCTTGGATATATATACTACTATCTATTTGTACATGTTTGACTAACCCTAATACCTGATTAGGATAGCTGAGTTCCAATCTACTATGAAGTACGTGTCCATGTCTATGCCATCCAATGGTGATAAAGGCATACCACAGCCTCTAGGGCTGAGGGGAACAGAAATGAAAAGAAGTTTGATACTGTGTGTGGCAGATCAAATAGAAGAGAAGCTGCAGCAGTGGTAATTAAGTGGGCTGTGCCACAGCCATGCACTGCATAGAAATGAAAAGAATCTCAATGGAGATTAAAGAAGGGTGCTGGCAAGGTGGTTAGAAGATTAGAAGACACAGTGATCACTGTGTGAAAGATTAGCCAAATGGAGATAGATCTGATCAGGAAGAAGAGCAGAAGATAAGCTCTGATCAGATAAGATAAGAAGAAAAGATAAGATCAAAGAAAAGAAAAGCACATTCATGCTAAGTTTGTTGACAAAGAGTCTACCAGTGACTGTATACAAGATGGCAAGGATCGTCACAATAACAGTTTCTAACAGTGAACTCCAGCTGAGTGCATTTCAGCTGTTAACAAGAATCATGCAGTGATTAAAAGGGTATTGGCTACACATGGTAGAAGTCTAGAAGATCACAGTGATTACCATGGTAAAGAATAGCCAAATGGAGATAGATTTGATTAGGAAGAAGAGCAGAAGATAAGCATGATCAGATTAGTCATGAAATGATAAGATAAGATCAAGAAAAAGTATACACTAAGTCCATTATAATGAAGAGTCTACCAGAGACCATATATGAAACAGCAAGGATTGTCACACTACCCCCCACTTAAAGATCATTGTCCAAATGATCAAAGGGGAGATAATGAGTTGGAACTTCAGTGACATTTTCAGGATGTTTTTAAAAAAGAAAAAGGAACTGTTCAGGGTCAATGGTAAGAGCTTATAGAGCTGAGGGGTGATTATGATAGAAGTCAAATATAGCCTCCTTGGCATTAGTAAGGTTGGAGCATGGCTCCCAAGTTCATTCTGTTTCATCATATCCCTTCCAGTGTATCAGATATTCTAATTGGTGCTGCTGATATCTGCTATCCACAGTGAAATCTACTTCCCACTTGTTATCTCTATCTTCTGTAACCTTGACAGGACCAGGCTATTCTATTGGCTGACCTTCTAGGCATTCCTTATAAGGTTTAATGTGAGAGATATTAACAACTGGATGAATTCTCATGGATCGGGAAAGTTTTAATTCCACTGCATTGGTTTCCATCATTTTTGTGATTGTAAATGGACCAAGCCATTGTTCTGAAAGCTTTTTAGAAGCACATATCAAACGGAGATTATCTGTGAATAACCAGACTTGCTGGCCTATATCGTAACCAGGGGTATCACTGTGATGTTGATCTGCATATTTTTTCTGATGTGCATGTGCTGCCTTCATATTCTGTTTTATCTAATTAAATGTGGCAGCCATCTCATCAGTAAATCTCACAGTGGCTGGTGCTTTATCCATCTTTGGTGGTTCTATTCCCATCCTGGGGTTATATGAATGAGTTACCTTAAAGGGTGACTTCTTTGTCAAAGCATGCTGTTTAGAGTTAATAGAGAACTGGGCAATGGCAAGCCAATCTGCCCATTGATTTTGTTTTTCCACACAAAAGATTCTCAAAAACTTTTGCACTTCTTTATTGATGATCTTAGATTGTCTATCTGTTTGAGGATGAAATGCAGTACTAAGCTTGGTTTCAATAGATAAGGCTTTGTTGATCTCAGTCATTACTTGTACAGCAAACTACAGACCTTGCTCTGAAACAATAGAAGATGGAAGACTGTGATGCTTCCATATGTGATTCAGAAACAATCATGCCATATCTAGGGCACTGCACTGCTTGATGCATGGGATAAGTTCTACCTCCTTGGAGAATTGATCAACGACTGTTAAAATTGTATCAAAAGAGCAGGATTTAGAAAGATTGGTGATGAAATCTGTGGAAATATGACTCCAAGGGGTTTCAGATATTGGTAACGATATCAATAGTCCCAAAGGGGGTTTATTGGTTCCTTTAAACTATTGACATCATTCACACCTGGTGATGTATTCTTTGACAAAAGTGGTAACTTCTGGCCACCAATAATGCTGAGTGAGTAATTCCAATGTTTTCTCATATCCAGCATGTCCAGCTATTGGAGTGTCATGAAGTTGTCTTAGGATGTCCATTTTTATCAAGGCAGAATCTGGAATGTATATGTGGCCCTGCAGATCATGCAGCAAGCCATCTTCTCCTTCAAGTAAAAAGTGCTTTCTGTGACGATCCTTGCCATCTCATATACAGTCTCTGGTAGACTCTTCATTGCAACAGACTTAGCATATACTTTTTGCTTGATCTTATCTTATTATTTCATGACTAATCTGATCGTGCTTATCTTCTGCTCTTCTTCCTGATCAGATCTATCCCCATTTGGTTATTCTTTGATACAGTCATCACCATATCCCTTCTGATCTTCCAACGCGTGTAAACAATGCCCTTTTAATCACTGCATGATTCTTTTCATTACTATGCTGTGCATGGCTATGGCATAGCCCAGTTCATTACCACTGCTGTGGCTTCTCTTCCATCTGATCTGCCATCCGCAGTATCAAACATGTTATTCATTTCTGCTCCCCTCAGCTCTAGAGGCTGTGGTATGCCTTTATCACTATTGGATAGCTACAACATGGACTCTTACCTTAGTCGTATCCCTATTGCGTAGGCATAGCATTCTACCTAATCAGGTATTAGGGTTAGACAAACATGTACAAATAGTATAGTAGTATATAAACCCCAAGGATGATGCTGGGTAGATTCCCAGTCTAGTCTCTTGGTCTTTTCTAAAACTCAACTACTAAAGCCACTTCGCCACCTCAACTCTTTCCTCAACAGAACAAGTTAGTATTCCTATTCTTTAATAGCTGATAGTTGTAGTAGAGCCAGTTCAAGTTCCCTAGTGGGTTCTGCCGTTTCATTAGACTAGACTCTCATTCTTTCTAGTGACCCTCTCTACTACAGGACCAGTACTAATGAGTGCTAGTGTCCTTCCCCCAGTTCCACCACTCCCTTCATTCCTTCATCGTTGATCGCCAACAGGCAGAGCCAAGAGAAGAGCAAGAGCCGGCCACACAGGTCCTGGAGGGTGGGAATAGATCAGAGTCACCTGCCACCACCTTTTTATGAGAGTTAGAGGCTTCTTTACCAGGCTTCCCCCATCAGGACTCAATCATCAGAGATATGATCACAGAAGAACTGAGAGAAGAGAATGGCTGCGAAGAGAGTACATCGCCAGCCACCGACTTGAAGGAAGAGGACATAGTTGTCCCCCTTATTCTATTCGCCCCTATGAAGTCAGAGAGAGAAGAAGAGTTCCCAGACCTCCTCCTTCTGCCTACCCCTGACCTGAATGATTGCAGCCTGGGTCCGAGTATTACTGACACTGCAGATTAGTTACCACTACAGAGGCTGCCCTCAAAAGAAGAGAGGGGATTTTACGCTATAGCTTCAATGGTTCAGGCAAATTTTTATAGCTGAACCTTTAATCTCTCCAAATGCTGCCTATCAGAAGGCTGGTTGGAGTATGAGTTTGAAGAAGCACCTGTCACACCGCCACTGCCAAGAAAAAGGCAACATCAGCAATACCAGCAGGAGATAAAGAGGGGAATAGAAAGAGGAAGTAGGATAGGATTATGAAACATTCTGCCTTGCTTTTACAAATATTGAATGCAATTAATTGTCATTCTTCTTCTTTTCAGTTTGACCTTTTACATCATCACAATCTACTTTCTTAGGTGGATTGCTAAGTACTCAGCCGACTCTCAAGTCCCAATCCTCTTTGTAGAAAACTGAAGCAAGACTTTCTGCACCCCTTACTCTGCTTTCATAGGAGTAGTCCCTGCTACCAACGCTACCTCAGACAGTTGGAACTTTGGAGAAGGACTCCAACAATGCCCCCACAACTGTCAACATTATTAGATGATCTCAACGTTTGAGCTCATCCTCACCACCATTGTAGGAATCTTTCTAGTCACCACCACCATACTTTGCTGGATCATAAAACAAGTCATTGAATGCAACACACCCATACTCACAGTCGTACACATATACAAAACTGAAGAAAATCCATTTGGAATAAGCTTCGGCATTGTAAGCCCAACAAAAGCATCTGGAGATAACTGGTGATACCGAGGAGGCTGGTACAACGATAACTGGCATATCCTGGAATTGGTTAGATCTGATCAAGAAGATGATAACGCCACTATTGCTGCCTTTGATTAAGTAGATCATGGCATTACCCAAACACTTAGCAAATGTGCTAGATGCACTGGCCAGATCTTCCAAGAATGATCTATCTCAATTAGGCATTCATCTCAAAGAGTATCTTGATATTCATAGCCGGGCTATGGAACAAATATTACACGAAAACAAGAAATTGTGAGAAGATATGGAGGAAATGGAAGAGCAGGTCAAAACCGATTCCTCTTCCCACAGTGGTCCTAGAATCACCAAAATTGTCGCAGATCCAGGAGAGTATGATGGTACACGAGGAAGGAAGTTCGAAGAATGGTGGATGAAAGCTCAAGTATGGAGAAATGAGAACCTAGGAGCACTCCATAGAGAAGCTAGAGTTAAAGCCATACTATCCTGAATGACAAAAGGAGATGCTGGAGCCTTTGCCTGTGCACACCTAAACAAGATCCTAAAAGGAGATACGACAGATTGGCCAGAGTTCAAAAAGTTGATTGAACTTCATTTCCAGTTAACCAATGAAAAAGAATGGGCTAGACGACAAATTGAGAATCTGAAGCAAACCGATAAAATGACGGTTGCTTAATATCTCGTAAAACTCAAAAATTACCTAGCAACTGCTGAATATGATGGAGATCGGATCTTGCAGATCATGGAAAGAAATATGAACCAAGACATGGTCAAGTACCTGTTCCTAAGAGATGGTTGTTATACGGATTGCACCACCTTCATGAGAAAGGTAAAAGAGTATGGTGAATGCCAAGAACTTCTCAGATTCATCCGCCAAGGAACCGCCGATTGAATCTCCAGATCATCACGAGATCCAAACGCCATGGATGTAAATGCAGTCCAAAAGGGACAAAGTTCCAGGGGCCCCATTAAATGTTTTAATTGTCAAGGACCTCACATCACTTTCAAATGCACTAAACCCAAAAGGGCATGTGAAAAGTGTAAATTCCTTGGAGGAGGACATGCCAAGTGGTACACTACCAATCACCCATCCTGAAACATTCGCAAAATGAATACCCAAGAGGATTCTTCTCCTTTACAAGGAAAGGGGAAAGAAAGGGATTGAAGCAAATCCATAGCAGGCATGGGATTTGACAAAGCATGAGCTTGGTTCCAAGACTACAAAACAATTTCCAAGAAGGAAAAAGATTAGAGCAACCCCTAAAGTCTGGGAAAGGAGGAAGCCTGAATCAATATGCTATTCTGGAAATAGAAGAAACTTTATCTTTGCCATCATGCAGGTCTCATCTAGATGATGAGCTTGGCCAGGACAAAACTTTGGTGCTTGATTCGCATTTAACCAAGAAAGAGAAAATTTTCCCAGACATAGTGGAAGTAAGAAGTATGAAAACTTCTATTCCCACACCTGAACAAAAATGACATAACATAAGAACGATTTATCCAAACCTGTCAGAAACAGATCTAGATGATCTTATACTAGAATCCACAGAAAAGGAATTTCATTTCTTGAGAACGATTAATCCCCAGAAGGATATAGTTCTACTGATAAAGATCACCCTGAAACTCAATATACCCTTCACAAAAACATCTGCCCTCCTAGATTCTGGAGCAAATGCAATCTTTATTGATCAAAGTTTTGCACAGCATCTGCAATTACCCTTAATCCCTTTAAGACACCCTATAGCAATGTACAACGCCGATGGAACCCTGAATGCCACAGGAAAGATAACACATAATTGTCAGCTTGTTATGAAATATGAAGGTTATCGTGAGAAATTGACAGCTGAGGTCACTGATTTGGAAAAGTTCGAATTCATTCTAGGATATGAGTGGTTACAGCGCCACAATCCAGATATAGATTGGACTACTGGATTAGTTAGATTGATGAGATGTCCCCAACACTGTCGAAATCTCCAACAAGGTGATTCTACCCCAAGCAAGTTTTTACAAATGCTTCAAAAAGAACAGCTGGATCAAAGCTATCAGGTGTATCATTGGATAAATTCCTTAGAAAGGAATCAAGATGCAAAGAAAGTTCTAGAACAAGTACAACCGAAAGAGATTCCTCCCGAGCAATTAGTTCCAAAAGAGTATCATGATTATCTCATGGTCTTTTCAAAAAAGGATTCTGAAAGAATGCCTTTACAAAAACCTTGGGATCATGCAATAGAATTGCAAGAAGATTTCAAACCTAAGAAAGGAAGAATCATACCCTTATCTATAGACGAACAGGAAGAGGTTACAGCATTCCTAGACGAACAACTGCAAAAGGGTTATATTCGACCCTCTAAGTCCTCACAAATGTCACCTGTCTTCTTTATCCCAAAGAAGGACAGAGGAAAACACATGGTACAGGATTACCAATATCTCAATGAAAGAACCATCAAAAATAATTATCCCTTGCCCTTTATATTGCAATTGGTCGATAAACTTAAAGAGGCCAAATTGTTTACAAAAATGGACCTTCACTGGGGATACAATAATGTGCACATCAAAGAAGAAGATAAATGGAAGGCCACTTTCGTCTGCTTCAGAGGAGCTTACGAACCATTAGTAATGTATTTCAGCTTATGCAATTCTCCAGCCACCTTTCAGGCCATGATGAATGAAATCTTTGCTGATATGGATGACACTGTGGTCATCTACATAGATGATCTTCTAATATTCACTAAAACAGATGATCCAAAGGAACATGATAAGATAGTATGAGAAGTGCTCAAATGACTAATGGAGAATGACCTTTTTGTGAAAGCCCCCAAATGCCGCTTTCGTGTCATAGAAGTAGACTTCCTTGGCATGATTGTGGGAAAGGACAGCATTACTATGGATCCCAAGAAGGTTGAGGCCATAACTCAATGGCCCACTCCCACGAATCTAAAAGGAGTATGAAGTTTCCTGGGATTAGTTAATTTCTATCAAAGATTCATCGAAGAATTCTCTCAAGTGGCCAGACCCTTGAACAATTTACTCAAGAAGGAAACTCCCTTTGAATGGGGAACCTCACAACAACAGGCGTTTGAAATGCTAAAGAATGCTTTCATTACCACCCTGGTTTTAGCCTATCCCGATATAGATTGTGAATTTCGGCTAGAAGCGGATGCTTCAGATTATGCCACAGGAGCAGTGCTCTTGATTAAGAAAGATGACAAATGGCACCCCGTTGCATATGCCTCGCATAGCATGCAGCCCGCTAAACAAAATTACCCCATATCTGATAAAGAAATGCTTTCAGTCATTAGAGCATTAGAGGAATGGAGACATTATCTCGAAGGAGCCAAATTTCCAGTGGAAGTATGGAATGATCATCAGAACCTCCAATGGTATCAAATGAGACAGGATCTTAATCAAAGACAAGCAAGATGGGCACAATATTTATCTAGATTCCATTTGAAATGGATGCATAAGCCTGGAGCTACCATGGGAAAAGCCGATGCACTCTCTAGACGAGAAGATCACACTATTGGTATTGATCAAGATAACAAAGGAGTTCTAGTAATTCCACCAGAGCAGATTGGATCTATGGAGCAAGATACTCCAATTCTCATCTCTGATAAAGATGAACGACTTAATAAATCTATATTCAATGAGCTTTGTAAGCTAACAGAGAAGGATACCATGTATCTTGGCAGAAAACACTTTTTACTTGAAGGAGAAGATGGCTTGTTGCATAATCCACAAGGCCGCATATACGTTCCAGATTCTGCCCTGATCAAGATGGACATTCTCAGGTTATATCACGATTCCCCCATTGCAGGTCACCCTGGATATGAGAAGACTCTAGAATTGATTTCTAGATTCTATTGATGGCCAGAAATATCTTCTTTTGTGAAAGAATACGTAAATCACTGTGAATGATGTCAACGATTCAAAGGAATGAACAAAGCCCCTAGTGGTCTTTTACAATCACTACCTATTCTGGAAGGACCCTGGATGCACATCTCAGCAGATTTCATCACCAATCTGCCTAAGTCTAGAACATTTGATGCTATTCTCACAGTCATAGATTGATTTTCAAAAGAAGTTGAACTTGTTCCATGCACCAAGCAGTGCAGTGCCCTGGATATGGCACGATTGTTTCTTAATCACGTGTGGAAGCATCATGGTCTTCCATCTTCTATTGTTTCAGATCGAGGACCGCAATTTGCTGTGCAAGTAATGATGGAGATGAACAAAGCATTATCTATTGAAATCAAACTCAGTACTGCATTTCACCCTCAGACAGATGGACAATTGGAGATTGTTAACAAAGAAGTTCAGAAGTTTTTGAGGATCTTTTGTTCAGAAAAACAAGATCAATGGGCTGATTGGCTTGCTGTTGCCCAGTTTTCCATTAATTCTAAACAACACGCTTCCACCAAGAAGACCCCCTTTGAAGTCATGCATACGTATAACCCAAGAATGGGAATAGAATCGCCAAAAATGGATAAGGCACCAGCTGTAGTGAGATTTGCTGATGAAATGACTGCTACATTTGATCAAATATGGCAGAACATGAAAGCAGCTCAGGCACATCAAAAGAAATATGCAGATCAATCTCACAGTAATTCCCCCAGGTACAGTGTGGGCCAACAGGTTTGGTTATTCACAGAAAATCTAAAACTTATGCATGCTTCTAAGAAGCTTTCCAAAAGATGGCTAGGCCCATTTACCATTACTAAGATGATGGGAACCAATGCAGTGGAACTAAAACTTCCCAGATCCATGAGGATCCATCTAGTTATTAATATCTCTCATATTAAACCTTATAAGGAACACCTAGAAGGTCAGCCAGTTGAATGGCCTGGTCCTGTAAAAGTTACAGAGGACAGAGATAATGAATGGGAAGTTGATTTCATCATGGACTCCAGATATCAGCAATGCTGACTGGAATATCTGGTACATTGGAAAGGATATGACGAAACTGACTGAACATGGAAGCTGTGCTCCAATCTTGCTAATGCCAAGGAGGCTATTTCCGACTTCTATAAACAACACCCCTTGGCTCCGCAAGCCCTTACCATTGATCCCGAGCAGTTTCTTTTCCTTTTTCAGAAGCGTCCTGAAAACATCACCACGGTTACAACTCATCGTCTCCCCTTCAATCATTTGGACAATGATCTTTAAGTGGGGGGTAGTGTGACGATCCTTGCTGTCTTGTATACGGTCTCTGGTAGACTCTTCATTGCAACAGACTTAGCATATACTTTTTGCTTGATCTTATCTTATTATTTCATGACTAATCTGATCATGCTTATCTTCTGCTCTTCTTCCTGATCAGATCTATCCCCATTTGGTTATTCTTTGACACAGTCATCACCATATCCCTTCTGATCTTCCAACGCGTGTAAACAACGCCCTTTTAATCACTGCATGATTCTTTTCATTACTATGCTGTGCATGGCTATGGCACAGCCCAGTTCATTACCACTGCTGTGGCTTCTCTTCCATCTGATCTGCCATCCGCAGTATCAAACATGTTATTCATTTCTGCTCCCCTCAGCCCTAGAGGCTGTGGTATGCCTTTATCACTATTGGATAGCTACAACATGGACTCTTACCTTAGTCGTATCCCTATTGTGTAGGCATAGCATTCTACCTAATCAGATATTAGGGTTAGACAAACATGTACAAATAGTATAGTAGTATATAAACCCCAAGGATGATGCTGGGTAGATCCCCAGTCTAGTCTCTTGGTCTTCTTCAGAACTCAACTACTAAAGCCACTTCACCACCTCAACTCTTTCCTCAACAGAACAAGTTAGTATTCCTGTTCTTTAATAGCTGATAGTTGTAGTAGAGCCGGTTCAAGTTCCCTAGCGGATTCTGCCATTTCACTTTCTGCCAAGATGAATGGTCTCTCCTTCCATAAGCTTACAAAGCTCGTTGAATATAGATTTATTAAGTTGTTTGCCTTCATTGGAGATGAGAAGTGGAGTGTCTAGCTCCATCTGTCCAATTTGCTCCAGCAGAATT